>JAXQQM020074221.1:0-120727 GCA_034641835.2 Pinus albicaulis
TTTGCATGTAATTGGATCTCTGGAGAGCTGCTTCATCGAGCCAAGCATGTTGCTGGCAGATTTGAACTTTGCAGGTGTCATCAAGAAAGTGAGGTTGTGAAGATATAAAGCACCCATGGCTGCAAGGAGGAAAACAAAAAAAGGTGGTCATTACCATAGGTATAAGCCCATGGACATGAATTTGCTAAATGAAGACCCAACTGCCATAGAGGTTTTCAGAAGAACTGGTTGCTTGCAATTTTGTCAAAGGTTGCAGGGTTTTCATCCACAACTTTCCAAGGATTTTTCTAACAGCTTCATAGGAACAACTTCAAAAGTGGGGATTCTGAACCTTACAGTGACACCAGACATCATTTCATCCGAACATGAATCCCTAGAGGAGGGGAACAGTGGTTTAAAAGCATCAAATTCACAATGCAGGACTACAAAGAGTTCATCAAACCAGAACACAGTGAAATTGATTTGGCAAATGCTATCCCTAGGGGTTTCATGAAGGACAAATATTCAAAGTTGTTGATGATCATCCAGAAGTATTTTACTTGTGAAGGACGGTTTCACATGGTCTACTCCTATCACCTCAGACTTCTACTGCATTTTTTGGGTAAGAGGTCACTTGACTTGCCTTTTTATTTATACAGAAGTCTAGGGAAAATGTCAAATAAGTTTCAAATCAAAAAAGAAGGCAATGAAACTTCTCTTTTTCATCATGGTTTGATTAAGCTATTGGTGTTAGAGGAATTGAAGGGACTAGACAAAGATTGGACTTCCTTTTTATTCATGAGTGGTTATGAAATTGATGTTGTCACTCCTAAGAGAGCCTCCAAACCTAGAAACATTTCATCACCAACTGTGGCAGAGGAATTTGAAGAAGGGAATAGATCATCTCCTCTAGACCCAGTGAGCATGGAGGCAAAGCCTTTGCAGAATATTGACAAACCTAAAACAACACCCACAAAACATAAGCAAACAGTTAGCAAACAAGGTAGCAAGAGAGTCACTGGGAGCCAAACATTGGCTAAAGGAAACTTAGAGGACATCTTGCATGCAATTGAAATTGAAGAAACTCCCATTGTACAAGCTGAAGACATTGAAGATGGAGGAATAAAGTTGAAGAAAGGTAAGACAGCTAAAAAATTAGAGTTTGCATGTGATGATGTTGGATTCATGTTTCAACCTAGAAAGCCAATGACCAGACATGCAAGAAAGGTCATGGATAGCAGCAAAGAGACTGAGAAGATAAATGAAACTACTCAGCCACCGAGCATCATAGATCTGTCTTCACCTACAAAAGAAGAGCTGGTTATCAAACAAAGAAAGGGTAAAGAGAAAATTAGTGAAAAATCAGAAATTGAAACCCTTAAAGAGCAGTTGAATGTGGCAGGTGAGGAGATATCAGTTTTGAAGCAAGAGGCAAAGAAACATAGAGTTGAGAAAGTTTAGTTTGAGAAAATGAGAGAAATCTAGGAAGATCAAGTCACCAGTGTTTCAAAGACCTTGGACAATACAAAAAATTTGATAAAGTGGACTCAACCACTAAGAGGAGAGGTCAAACACATCAAAAATATAAATTTTCACTTGCAATTCAAGAACAGGGCATTAAAGGACAAAGTGAAAGATATTTAGGAGCAATTGGATCTGATTCATGTGGAGTCAAAAAAGAAAGGATTGAAAATGACAGTGGTAGAGGAGCCGATTAGTCAACTGATTGTAAATGAGGAGGAAACACCACATGATTAAAAAGGTAAGATGGAATATGTTTTAGGAGGTTCATAACATGCAGAGAACCCAAATTTTGCAGGTGGAAAACAGTTTTTGAAGACCATCTTGAAAACAACATTTTCTGGCTTTTTACACATTTTCGTAGCATACCTCAGGCTTGAGGCTAGAAATACGCTACGAAAATTCCTGTAGGTGCCTTTTTGCATTTAAACTCAGTTTCGACATGTTTTAAGGAGGGAGATTGATGTTTTGAAAAGTATCATGACATACTAAAGATGTTGGAACAACAAAGAAGTCAAGAAGATTGAAGGAAAATCCATTTTTCTGACGCTATGAAACTGCCCTGTTTTCGTAGCGAGCAATTGTTGAAGGATTTTGAGCATCTTAACAGCATTTTTTGCCAGCTGGAGACCTCCATCATGTCAGTGGACTTGATTAGCAGAGCTTTATGACTCGAAGGGAGTGCCATGCAGCCAGCTCATTAGTCAAACAACGTTAAAGATGAAGGTCATCCATTCCTAAAAAGCAGGGTTATGTTCCACAAATATAGGGTTGCTTTAAAGATGTAAAGTGATGGTGAACTTGATAATTTGTCCTTCAAGCATGTGACATTCATGATGTAACTATTTCACAGATAGGATAAAGGAATGTAATAAATAGGAGATAAAGTCCTATTAGGATTTTGTTTTCTTTAAGGATAGCTATCAATTTTCTGTTTTAAGTTAGTGATTTCAGTTGTGATAGGTGTCAGAGTAGAATTCGAGGATCTAGCCACCAAGAAAATCATCCATATTGTAAAGAATGTCTATTTATAGACAAAACATCGAAGAAGCAAAAGGTTGGAGAATATTGCACCAAATTGTTGCTTGTATGTTTTTTACCATTATCAGTAATACAAAGTGATATTCTACTTCCAGACCTAATATTCTCATGAGGTTTTTTATGTCTTATTGATCTATATCTTTATGTATAATCACTTTCAGTAGATTTCATCTCTAACTACTCATAATTCATAATATTATGCTCTGACTTCCTTTAGTGGTGAAATGATTGTGTTGTCCTATGTTGTGTGTGTGAGTTATCTCTGTTAAAAACCTCTATCTGCATTAGCTTCCATGTGAAGAACCACTGTCACTAAGACTACTAATTGTTGACTCCATAAGCCCAATGGTAGCAAGCCTCTATTTTTCAACTTGCAATCATACAAAAAACAAGTTATAATTCCATAGAGTTATCCATCTAGTACTATCATTATTCAAAATAATAAACCCCTTTGAGAGAGCCCTCTCAAACTGAAGAGGCTAATCTTCAGTTAGAAGTGGTTTGAAAGAGTTACATTGAGTTGATTGATGAGCAGCCAATCAAGATCAATTTGGTGATAACACTTGGAAAACCTATGGTGTCAGGATAAAAACACCTGTATAACTAAATCTTGGTATGAAGGGGATATGCCCAGCTGGAAATAATATTTGAAACTTATCTTAGATGCAGATAGACTACCCCCGAGAGGGGTGAATAACGACGTGGCAATGGAGGTTGGGGGGTGGGGATGTCTGCCACCTTGCCAGCTCCTGCTGCATTTAAGAGGGGGGGTGACATGGCCAACCCACCCCATGCATAACACATGTGAGTTTATTATTCATTGATTACGATGTTAAGCCTCCAAAAGTTCTCTTTTCATGTGAAGTGTATTACTACTGCCAAGAATTTATGTTGTGCCAGGACTCCTTCCTTGCCACTAGTGGTATTATTCTCTCATATGCCAGATGGTGTTAGGCTTATACACAGAGGAAATTATACAAAGATATGGCATGATTATTGACCTTTTACCGAGAAAGGGTTTCTTGCCTCTAGTAATGCAGTGGCAGTGACCTGGGACTGCATGCAAGAAATTTCCACTTCTGAGTCTAGTAGATACAAATTCTTGCTTTGGATATTGGTTCATGGACAAGAGCCAAAAACTGGGCTTCTCGAGACTTTGTGCCATGTAATTTTGTGAATTTCACTTGAGCTAGAGTGGGAGGATGTCACCATCATCATCCTACACTCAATTCCTAAAACCATTTCAACTTCGACAACTCAAGATAACGCTTTCAGGGTATAGGATTTTCTCTTGGCCATTGTTAGTTGTTTCTTTTACTATGAGTTCATGTGGATAAAGTTTGGTGATTTCCTTGTAAGTTTCCTGAGGGTTTCTTATTGAGTGGTTGCTAATTTTGTTTGGAAGGTTCCTTCTAGGCCTGTGGTGTATTATATTTATTTTTGTGTTGGGTCGGGTTGTCTCAAATTCCCTACATATTATGGCCTTACTTATGTCATGGCCTCTTTCACCTTATTCTCTTTAGTTTTAACCCATTATGGGGTTTTTTATCTCACTCGACTTCATTCATGCCCCCGCAATATATGTGTAGCTGTAGGGGATACGGTGGTAGGGGATCACAAGGCCGATCACGTGCCCAGGAAGTCGTTGTTATCTTCCACCCACATACACCTCCTGAAATTTGTGAAAAAATCTACCAGCTTGATATTCTCACCATTAATAACCTTCGGGTATATTTTGACTTTGAGGTTCTAGAGGAGGTAGCTAATTGGGTTCTTTACCTTGGTCACACCAGGGAAAGACAAGGCCAATACCTGAATTCCATCACCCTCCATTGGAAAATTAAAACTCTTTCGAGTAGATTCTTTAGGGAGAAGCATGAAGATCACAATGACATCATTTATTCCTTTAACAAGTTCAAGCGAGTGCAGTGATATGAGCGTTTTTTTTTTGCTAGCTTAGATGCTCATCTAACTCACTTGGAAAGCCACCTTCAATGTTAGTTTAAGTCCTCTGCTCTAGCTAGTACAAGTGCACAAGATCCTGCTCCAGTGGCTTCTTCTGACTCTTGACCTCATTATATGTTGTTTTTCTTGATTCTCAGTTAGTTATTTTCTTCCTAAGCCATCTTGTTCTTGTATTTTCTCTGCAACTCGCTCTCCACTGTCGTGTCATTACGGTTAATGATTGTGGATTATGCAACTCCACTCCCTCATTATCCAATCCCCCATTGTCTCATTATCTACCTCTATAGTTTCTTGTCGAATGGCCACCACAGCTGGAGGGGCCCTCGATCCAATCTATGAAAGCCACCAACAATTTCATAACAAAATTTGTAGAGATCCATAGATCCCCCAACGAGGCTCAATGCCAGAATTGAGCATATGAGGAAACATTACCTCATATGCAATTTCATTAGCATATGAGTGACTGAAAAAGGTCCTTCTCCATTGGATTGTCATGAGATGAAAGCTGAAATCCCATTATGAGGTTAAACTAGGCTCCAAAGGTTTCTTTATAGTCATCTTCTTATTGGAAGAATATCTATACTTAGTAACGAAAGGGGGTCCTTACTTATTTAACTCAATAGGGATCTATATGCACCAATGGGTTAAGTGATTCAACCCTGATAAAGATGATTTCTCATGGGCACTAGTGTTGATACGCTTATGCTCGCTTCCATAAGAGTATCAGGATACTGAAACCCTAATAGAGATTAGTAATAAGATATTTAAATTTGTGTTTCTCTCAGAGAAAACTAGGCAAGGTAGGCACACCTTCAATGCAAGGATTTGTTTCTATATGAACATCTCTAGCACCCTTCTGGAACCCATAGGGTTGGAATTAGAGGACATCAACTGGATGAAAATTCTCGACTATGAGAAAGTCCCCTTTAGATGTAGGAAATACAATGATCATGATCATCTATTTCATGATTTTCCTCTCAATGTCCCCAATAAAGACTCAAGTGAAGCAGCAACCAAGGATGATGAAGGTCTTACCAAGATCCCTTCAAAGAGACGTCATATCAAGAAAACCAATGCTCCCAGTTCCCCTAAAAGGAAATTAACCAACATAGCTTTGAAGTGCTAGTAGATTTGTAGGAAGGCAAAGAAGTATCAATTCAAGCCCCAATAAAGGTGTTAGGGTCCTATAATCTAGAGGACCTCAAGGTGATTGATTATTTCATCTCAGAGCTTTCATATTGCAAATAATATTCCATGATTGTAAATTATTTCCAAAAAGGTCAAAACTGGCAAAGAATGGCTTATCCAAGATTTCGGAGACCCATTCTAAGTTAAAGGTGCTCAAAGGGAATGACTTTAAAAAACCTTTGGAACTCTGCATTACCATGTTTCATTGGTGGACCCACCTTTCCTTTGCACTCAAATTTCTTCCGCATCGGCCAAATCGCAAAATCCTTGATTATCATCTCCTACAAACCTTCCAAAGGCGATATGCGATGAAGTAGGACCCATTCACCCGCCACACTTCCTTTCCATTTCATTTCCCTTAAAATCATTAAACCTTACCCTTTTTTCCGCCTTTCCGCTATATCTTTCTACTTTACCTTTTCATCGTTATATCATTGTTTTACCTCTGCCTTCCCATTTTCCTGATTGCGATTAAAGTGGGGTCATTCTCCCTGACACATCACCTTTTCCCCCACCATCCATCGCATTTTGAAAATTATAACTTGTTGCATTCTGCTAAATGATAAATCTTGCGATCATCGATATGCAATATCCATCGCATCGCAAGATCCAACATTTTATAACTTACCGTTAAGTGCCCGCAATGTATTTTGTTTAAGTTGCGATGTGGTTGGCCCCACAGCAGCTCTGCCCCCCACTTCAAGCCACTTGCAATACATATCATATGTATTATGAAACTTTAACTTACCACAAAAACCTTTCGCCACTTTATAAACTCCGCCGATGTAGTGGGTTCCATCTCCACCATGCCACATCATCCTCCGCTAGCACAAATCGCACTTCGTGGATTTTACCGCTTATCGCATTACCTAAAATCCAAACTCTACGATGTGCGGTGTGGGTGGGTCCCAATCGCGTACCGCACTTCACAAGTTTTAGTATTTAACCCCCACGCTCATAAAAAAACCTAAGATTTGTGATTTGCGATGCGGTCGGTCCCACCTTACCTGCCACGTCACTTCTCTCTCCATGCACTTTGCACTTCACGTGTTTTAGAGTTTACCTTCCGCTGCTTATAGAAAAACCTTCTGACTTGTGATTTGCGATGTGGTCGAGTACCACCTTACCTTCCACGTCACCTCCCTCTTCGCATCGCATCGCCGATCCCTTTTCTCTTATCATAAAATATAAATATTGTGATGTGCGATATTTCTTTGGATGCGATGAAGTTCATAACTAAAATCTACAAAATTTCAAATCCAGGTATATGAGTTCTTACATTGTTTTGTTTGAAAAAGGGCTAAACACGGATGAAAGGGCTCGGGTAGCAAAAAGACACCAAGGGTCGAGTCGAGAAAGGCGTTTTTGCAAAATTTTTATGTTATAACGACCGAAATGGAAAAGGCAAGAGGCACATAAGCATAGTCACTAATCATCAAAAGTGGCCAGCTCTGCACCATATTTGATTACCCAACGTCGGTTTTCTGAAGAGTAGGGCCAGATTTCAGAGCCACCATTGGTTGTCTCTCTGTAATCAACACATCCACCTTCAGGTATACTGTTTGATCTTACGAAGAGTCATCGAAACGTTTGGATCCATGAAGAGTTTCCCAACATTAATTCTACAGGCTGTGTTTTTTGTCAGAGATTTATGATCAGGCCTTGCATGGCCACACTTGTCCATTTTCTGCTAAATTGTAATCAATGAAAGGTTGTTGAGTAGGATAGGGAAACCGACTTAGTTTTTATATAAATATTGCATGACTTAGCAGTATTAAGGGTTGGAAAGTTGGAAAATTGGACCCTGCTGAAGCTTGCATTGTAATAAGTATTGGAACTCTGTAACTGTTTGAGCGGGGCATCAATAATAAGAGACCGTTCACAGGACCCTTGAGATATGTTAATGGTGATTTTTTTTTTCCTCAGTGATAATGTTTTTCCTCTGTCTTTTCATGTTGTGCATCAATTGCTCTGATTTCAAAACAGAAAAAATTAGATTAAGATTTGCTAAGAGAGCAACTTAATTATGTCTGTGTTTGTTATATTAATGTTTTCCTCTGAGACTTGAATGCAGAATTGAGAGACGGACTGCTCTGCATTTAAGTTGAACCTTAATCTCCTTCTCCTTTCCCATTTCACATTGCTAGTAAGATCTGGTCTGCATGGTTAGCTTTCCCTATGAATGCCCTTGAAAAGTTGATGCACAATTCAGCCTTGTATGACTCCATAGCCCAATGGATTAGTTTCACAGCTCTATCTGTCCAACCACCCAATCAATCAAAACAAACAACCCTCATAATTTCTACAACTATCATAATATCAGCACTTAAAATTATCAAGTTAAATCATATAAATAGAGAGAGCCCTATCTGAGTCTAGGAAGGCTAGGTCCTAGACTCAAAAGTGGTTTGATACTATCTTCTGTCATTTGTTCTTGCCACTCTTAAAAGTTGGGTGTTGAAAGCTCCATCTCCAAATAAATAAAAAACGGAACTAAAGAATCCAAGAAGAGAGGAATAAAATCAACTCTCTAACAAATTGAATCGCTAGGGAGGAAACTAGTTGATTTTGGGAAATACAAGCAAATTTTAGAGATATATGCCTCTCCCTCGTCCATTTTCTCATGAATATCATCTCATGGAATGTAAGGATTATGAATAACCCCTATAAAAAACTTATTCTTCATGGAGGATCAAGCAGGACACTCCATTAGTATTTCTCATCCAAGAAACCATACGCATTGGTTCAAATTTTCACAGAATAATATCCTTTGTTTGGAGAAATTCCAAGACCATCACAATGGATGTTGAGGCCACCTGAGAAGGCCTCAATATTTCATGGAACCCTGCTCAAATCATCCTATGTGAGCTATATCTATTCTCATATGTGAATTTTGTATCTTTTCATTTCCTAGGAACAAAGTTGCATGGTTTTCTTTACAATGTATATGACCCTTAAATACTGGCCAGAAATATTGCAATGCTCCAAGACTTGAACTCTCTTTGATCGAAGTTGGATAGAAAAAATTGGATAATAAGATGGTATTTCAACATGATCACCTCCCTAAAGGAAAATAAATGAAGGAGACAACACCTAGAAACAAATTCAGAAGATTTCAAAAGCTTTATTGAGGAGAATGAACTTGTTAAGTCCCTATATTAATAGTGTAGTCCCTTATTATGTTAGTGTGGCCCCCCTTATTGTTATTTTTGTACCCCTGTAACCCCCATATTGTTATTATTGTGCCCTTACATTATTATTGTTAGGTCGGCTAGGGTTACATTATGACCCCACTAGAATTACATTATGGCCCCATGGACTCCTATATATAGAAAGGAGGTTTTTTCATTTGTATCATCCAAGAATTGTTAAATTATGTAATGTATTGGAGGTTTCCCCCTCAAAGTGGCTGATTTCTAAGTCATTGATCTCTCTTTTCTTCTATTTTTGGAGTTGGTTTCATAACATTTGGTATCAGAGCTTTGGATTCTAGGATTTCGCTGCTCCAAACAGGTCATCATGGAATTTTCGCTATAACTTTTTTTCTACGAAGTTTCAGAAGTTGAAATTTTTAGAGTGTGAAGCCAAAATCCTGAGAAACATCTTTGCAAAATTTCAGATCTTGGTTCGCAATATTGTCGGAGATATGATCTATGGAAGTTAGGGATTTTTGCAGGCTCTTGAATTTAACCTAAACAAGTCATCGCGAAATTATCACTATAAATATTTTTCTACGATGTTTCAAAAGCTGAAATTTTCACAGAGCATAGCTAAAATCCTGAAGAACCTCTTGTAAAAATTTCAGATCTTGGTTCGCAATATTTTTGGAGATATGATCTGTGGAAGTTAGGATTTTTTCAGGCTCCCGAATTTCATCTCAAAGAGGTGACCGTGGGAAAAACGTCATAACTCTCTCTCTGAGCGTCTGATTAAGATTCTGTAAAAAGTGACCACAAGTACATGGACTTTAGTTTCCTTTCTATAAATTTTAGAGCCGAAGGAGGAAACAGTGACATGTGGCAAGTCGTACAAGTTCGCTCTACTGAACTAGTCCATAATTAGGTCATTGTCCAAATCAGGTTAGACAGTGGCATTCGAAAGAGGATTCAGAGGGCTACCTCAAGGCCGAATTTCAGATATTGAAGATCCGAAATTCCCCAGCCTGGCTCAATAGCCTGTTCAAAGAAGGTGTGTTTATTTAAAATCACATGTTTGGTTGAAAAAGAAGCCAGGTGATTTAGACACTTAGAATTTTACTTGATTGGTTCTATAATGCCTCAAAATAGAACTGTCCCACAGCCACCCTGTACAGAGCTTATGTTGCCAAGAGGCATCCAGGAAGTTGAATTGCAGCATGGAACAAAATTAATGTAACTGGTGGCACCAAGCCACCACAGAGCAACCGTTGAGCATGTATGGTTTAAAAGGTAAAATGAGGCTATTTGTTGAATGGTTTCAAGGATCAAATAATAGCAAATATGGATGATAAATTAGTGGAAGATCACATCGAGCATCAACAACAAGTTCTCCAACTCTCAAAGGATAACCCAACTTTGGTGCAGAATCTAATGAAACAACAGGAAGATCAACATCACATCAAAAGAAGTTATGAAGCAGTCATAGAAACAAGAAATCAAAAAGTACGATCAATTTTAGAGTATCTCAGCAAGTGGAAGAACTTTCCTATAAAATATTTCACATGGGAGGATGAGAATTTTATACAGAAGCATCAAGAAATAATCAAGCGTTGAGGACAACACTTGTTTGAAGGAGAGGGGCATGTTAAGTCCCTATATTAATAGTGTAGCCCCTTATTATGTTAGTGTAGCTCCTCTTATTGTTATTGTTGTACCCCTGTAACCCCCATTTTGTTATTATTGTGCCCTTAAATTATTATTGTTAGGTTTTATTAGAAGCTACATTCCTAAATAATGCGTTTGGCATTTGTGACCATGGAAAGGGACTTTACATAGAAAGGAGGTTTTGTAATTTGTATCATCCAAGAATTGTTCATTCATGTAATGTATTGGAGGTTGCCCCCTCGAAATGGCTGATTTATAAGGCGTTGATCTCTCTTTTCTTCTATTTTTGGAGGTGGTTTCATAATGGAACTAGTAGATCTGTAAACTACTAATGACCTCATAACATCAAACAAAAAACAAGGGGGTAAGGCTCAAATATCATCCTGTTTTAACTGTTTCATAGCCTCAAAAAACCTCATCACAAATGGACAAGAAGTTATAATGAACATCCTACCAGCTGCAGGTTCTCATAATTGGCCCATCTTCCTAACATGGTGCAATCTAGGCAAACCGCTCAAAAGACCGTTCAGGTTTTAAAAATTATGGCTCACCAATGCTACTATTATTAGCAAAATCAAATTCTAGTGGAAAAATGTAGGACTTATAGAGGTCTCTAAGACGTATATCTTCCAACATAAACTAAAACAAATCAAGATACATCTTAAAAAATGGAACAAAGAGGACTTTGGCAATATCTTTCAGGAGAAGCTCATGTTAGAAAAAATAAATCAAAGTTCTTCAACAAGACATTATTACTAATGGAAGGATTTAAGACTTGAAGGACAAAGAATCCACCCTGATCACAAAATTAAAGGAGCAATACAAGCAAGAATAAATTTAGTGGAGACAAAAGTCCGGAACCAATTGGCTCAAAGAGGGAGAACGAAACATTTCCTTTTTCCATCGCTCCACTATCTAGCATAGATCCAACAATGTAAACACATCTCTCCAATTAGACAATGGAGAATGTATTGAAACTCAGAGGAAATAAAGGAAATTATGGTGAACTTATACTCATATTTTCTCACATATCACTTGCCCTATCAACAAGAAGCTATCAACAAGATCATGGCCAACATCCTCAAGCTGGTGACAAAGGCACACAACATAACTCTGATGAGACCAATTAAAGAAGAATAAGTCTTAAGTGATACAGGGGATAAAAAAATATGCTTAAAAATAAAAATAAAAATGCTCAAAATCACTTGAAACCAACACCAAATCGTAGATCTCACTGTTCTAATTCCAACGATGTTTGAATCGCCTCAATCTGGCACTGTATGTCAAAGTTATCGCATTTTGAAGTTTTTGGAAAATAGAAAAAAGTTAACTTGCATGGTTGAATAGGTTGTTCACTGGGAAGGCCATACAGTGACGTGGTGATGACACATTGCAGGTACGATGGTCAAATGGGCCAATCTCGTGCTAACACATGGAAGGTTGTTCATGTGTAGGTGGTGAAATTTCATTGGTTGTTGTTGTTTTAGATGAACCAACAAGGAAGCACCACATGGCCCTCGGGGATTTGTGAAAAATATTGTTGGGATGACCAACCGACCCAGTGGGGAATCGAACCCACTACCTCACCACAACTAACCAGCCACTACACCACTACACCACTGGACGTGCTCCTTATAATTATTGGGAAATTTTATATTTAAAATTTAAACATTTCTATACTGGTGGGAGAGGGTGGGACACGTGGCCCCAACCCCAAGTCACGTGGCGATGGTGTAACCGTAGGCATGGCAGAGGGGACGGGATGGGGTGGGAAGCCTTGGTCCTGGTCATGTTCAAGACCCCATAACTATTGGCACAAGGCTCGAAGCAGGGGGTTGGCGCATGACCCAGCCCGTGGCCACATGGAATACAACATGACCAAGGGCAGAGTGTCACCGGGTGTGTGGCCTCTAGCCCATGCTCCTGACCATATTTTCTGCCATATAACCGAAGAAAAGGGCAGAAGTTGGGCCATGGGTGCCCAATTAAGTAATAAAAAAAAAAACACCAATATCGGTGGAATCTCCACCGTCCCCATGCCACATTGTCGCCTGACAGTTCTACCAAAGGAGGAAAATGTTGTTAGTTTTTCCAGTTTTGTGAATTTGCAGAACAAATAACAAAGAAATGGGGAAGGAGGCCTAACTTGGCCATTTTTCAGCCTTTTTGATCCAAAGAAGAGCCTACACTGGGGTTTTTGGGTGTTCTGGACAAAATAGCAGCATTATTTTGAGCATATCTTATAGAGGGCCAACATTGGAAGCTAGACCCGGAGACATATCCTATGAGGGGTGAACTCTATAATCAAAATGTTATTTTGTGATACTACATGTTGTCTATTTTTCTCTGGTTATATCTACAAAACTTAACTAAAACTAATAAGTTTAGGTTCTTTTAGAAATTCGATCCATTGCCCAAAAGACATAAATTAGCTTGCAAACTTTCTCAAGGAGGTCACGAACTCCAAGAACTCCACCAATCATGGAACATGAAGAAGGATAGGAGTTGATGTTTGAGGATGAGAGAGCTTTCAGAAAGGATTTCTATGATATGTCTGAGATGGTGAAAGTGTTGTACAATGAAAGGACACCAAGGTCGCATGGAGAGGGCTCAAACCATCCAAATGGTAATGGTGGTAATGGGTGCAAGCCTCTATTCCCTCGACCACCTCCTCCTTCACCTCCATATTCACCTTCATCTTCTCTCCCACTTCACCTCTTTCAACACCTAGACATACTCCTCTTAGATCTCCAAAAGGACATGTTAAGTCTCTTTTTCTTAAGCTTGAGGTCAAGTTTGAATTTCCTATTTACAATGGGGAAGTAAATGCTGAAAAGTTGGATAATTGGGTTTTTCAAATTGAAGTCTATTGCAGGATTCAAAAGATTAAGGATGATGTTACAAAGATCCAACTTGCTTCTATTCGTTTTGAAATTTTAACTCTCATCTAGTGGGAGGCAAGAACTCAAGAAGATTTGAAGAAAAGTGGTAAAATTATCTCTTCTTGGAATGATTTTATAGCTACATTAAGAAGGAAATTTTATCCATTAGTTTATATTCAAAAAACATTTATGCATTGGAAAAATTTTAGACAAGCTAAAGGTCAGAGTGTTCAAAGCTACACACAAGAATTTAGAATATTAGCTTTAATCTTGGGTGTTGATATGTCTTCACAAGACACTCTCCTTAAATAAATAAGTATATTACATAGTTATTTGAGGAATACTATACTTATATTCAATCCCACCAATTTATATGAAGTATGTATTTAGGCAACTCATTTAGAATCAAGAGGAAATAATGTTCCTCAAGAGACTATCAAGAAACCATCCAAATCTGGAGACAAAGGAAAGACTAAATTTAAATACAAAGGAAAAAAGAATGCTACAATGGAGAAAGAGGGAGAGAAACTTATCTGTAAACATTGCTCAAAATAAGGCCACGATTAAGACCATTGTTGGAAACTACATCCAGGATTGAGACCAAATAATTTCAATAACAAGGGGAAACAAAAGATTTATACTACAACTCAACAAGATCTAGGCTCTGATTTAGGTGATTAAATTCAAATCACAGCCACAGGAATTCAAGGTAAAGCTTCTAATGCAAGTACTAGCTCTTCTAGTAAGCCTATTGAGTCTCAAAATTATAAAGAAATCACTGAGCTTTTCCCTATCAAGGTCATTACAAAACATACAAAAGTCGATACTTTGTTTGATAGTGGATCCCAAGTCATTCTTATTTCTGAAGCATTTGTCAAGAAAATAAACTTAGAAACTACACCTCATACTAAACCTTACCCTTTGCGATGGGTATGTGATGATGCCAAATTGCAAGAGACGAAGAAAATGTAAAATCAAATTTGCCACTGCAAATTTTATAGAGGAGGTAGATCTTGATGTTGTACCACTTGACATATGTGGAATTGTTTTTGTTATCTCAAAATCAACCCTGATAGGCTATTGATCAAGAAGACTCTGGGTAACTATTTCAAACCAGACTTTTAGTTGAGGCTTAGCCTCCTCAACCTGAGAGGGCTCTCTCAATAGGTTTATGGTTTTCAAATAAGGATTAGATGGCTACCTCTATGAGTAAAATGGATAAAAATGGATAATTGGTTGCACTGCTAATCAACAAACATCTATTGGGCTTATGGAGTCAAGTGTGTTTTCACAAAACATGAATATCAGCTTCATTTGGAAGTCAGGGAATTTCAGGGTTTAGATGCATCAAAGAACAATAGGACAGAAAATAAACACAGTTCATGAACATATGAAGGAAGTTAGAGCACCTTCAGTGAATTCTAAGTAACATACATTCATGCCACTGCAAGTAATTGAAAGAGGAAAACTATGAGAATATCACACAACCATAACCCTTTATGAATCCTGAGTGATGAAACCAATATCTCTGTATTAACATAAAAACACAGTTTCTGCTACAACAACAGTATGCTTGCTTATGAAAATTGCCAACCCTATGCAATTCGACTTCTTGTCTTTTATAAAGTCATCATGACATTCTCCAATCACTTGCGAGAAATTCGAATTTTCTAGCTTGACACCTATCAACTGCTAAAACAAACTTTAATTACATCTTACAGTTAAACTATCTGTTCTAGAGTCCTAACACAACTAGGAATAAAACTATTTATTATAACTTAACAACCTTATCTAAGCATTAAATATTCTATTTGACAGCTGCTCCTCCTAAAATTCGACCTTGATGATGTCCATCTCCTTGTTGTTTGACTGTATTGATTTTCCTCTTATCTGCCCTGAAAAATAGGAACATGCTCCCTGCAAAATAGTTATGGTGTTTCATTTATGTTTCTTCAAACCATCTGGACCAACTTGTGCTCAAAACATATGGAAAAGTATTATTAATCTCTTGTGACTTCGTCCTTCTAGCTATGCCCAAACCAAACCTTTGAAGAAAAGCCCAAAACTGTTAACATTGCTGCGCTACGAAACTATCTGTTGTTTTCGTAGCGCAGAACTTCACCTTTGAAAAAATCATTTGAAACCTTCAATTTTCTATGTTTTTCCATTGGATATTCACTTATGTTCATTATACATCCTTCAGCAACATCAAGGTTTAATAAACATACCCTTTCACCCTTTGAAAACTTTCAAAATCGATCAAACTGCATCCTACAGCAGTTTCGTAGCGCGCTACGAAACTACTGTGCATGACACCTACAACAGTTTCGTAGCGCACTACGAAACTGTTGTGTCTTTCTTTTCACAGATTTTTCCAAAACTTAAAGCTTCAGACCTCTACTGCCATCCTTCCAGTTATATATAGTCTTTCATAATCAACAAAAACCAACTCTGAACTACATTAAAAATTAAATCTTTCCACATAACCTTAAAAATGTGTTAGGAGATGTCACTCACTGTTTACACTCATTTTGGCTGTGGTTGATCTTCAGGATTTGCTAGCTGTATCTCAAGGTCTTCAACCTGCCTTTTAAGCCTTCTATTATTTTCTCTTAGTTTGGTATTAACCATCCTTATGAAATTTGCTTCCTTGATTGCAGGGACAGTCCATATGAAGAATTGATCCTGACTGCTGATTGACTCACTGTTTGAAACCTTTTCTAGCTCCCACAGACCTTTCAACCTCTCAAAGTTTGACCTTTATAAAGCATGCATTCTCACTTTCTTCTTCAATTTATCAATTTCAAAGTTTGCAAGTCTGAGTTTGTTTTTAACCTCCTCATAACTACTCTTTTCTCTCTGAGTATTAAATACTATGTTTCTGTCTTCTTCAAGTATTTGAGATGATGTATTAATGGGTTCTTCAAAAACACTTGCATCCTCACCTCCTATTTGGTCTATCTCCATTTCGGGCTGCTGCATTTTCTTAGACTGCCTAGTCAATGGTTTTCTAGGCTTAAAAACAAACTCTGACACCTCATCCTCAAAGTCTAATTTTTTGGATGTTTTCAATTTCTTTGATTTGCCACCTGTATCCAGCTTTATGAACTCTGCTTGAACCAGAGGAGACTCTTCAATTTCAATAGCTTGTAATATATCATTCAAATAACCTCTTAATTGCAAATTTTCATTTGTGACCACAGCCTTACCCTTCTCCTTTGACCTTTGACTCCTAGTCAACTTCTTCTGAGCTGTTTTACTAGCTGACTGTTCCTGAATTTTCTTTTTGACCTGAGTTCTTTTCTTTTGTGAAGATTGAGGAGTCCTTTGGATATTCAGTGATGTCTTTATCATAGCTTCCTTAACCTGTTTCCTGGGCTTAAGCTTGACAAACCTCCTTGATTTTGATTCTGCGGGTTCAGTAGTCTTTGATGAAGATGTTTCTTTAAATTGAGGGCTATCACCTGTTCCTTCAACCCCTATTCCACTCAAAAAGAGAACTGCAAACCATTCTCTTTTCACTTTCTGAAGCTCATGCAAAACTATTAACTTGACTAGACCATGATGAAATAAAGAGGTTTCACATGCCTGAGTTTTCATCTGTACTTTGTCTGCCATCTTGGCCAGACTTCGAAATAGAAAGAAAGGTAAGTCTAGAGAGAATATTCCTATGAAATGCAATAAGAGCTTAAAGTGGTAAGTGTACACCTTGTGATATCTCCCTTCGCAGGTGAAGTACATTTGGATATTGTAGAGCAGGTTGGCAAATGCATCCTTGACATAACTTCTTGGCACAGCTTTATTCAAATCAGTATCCATAAACTCTGGTTTCAAAAAGATTTTGCAGGGTTGCATTTCAAACCTAAAATTCTTGAACCATCTCTCCTCCCCTCTAGGAATTTATGTAACTGTTGATATAACTTCAGGAGAAATTGGTAAATTGAGAAAAACAACCTTTGTGTTTGACCCTGTGAAGTTAGTAGCAAATTCTTTGGTAACCTGATTATGCCCTCCTTGAAGCTTTTCACAGAACCTCCAACAACCTACCTTCTTGAAGGCTTCTTCAACAGATTTATCTCTTGTGAGAGTTTCTAAACCTTTGGGTTATGTCCTCAGGCAGTGACCAGACCGGTGATTTCTTTTTTCTTCTGTCATCTTTCTCCTGGAAACCCTATGTCTTCAACAAAATTGTAATAAACTTCCCTGTTGGATGAACTATCTCGCTTGAAAATTGGGTTCAGCCTCACTTGATTTTAAATTCTGCCTCACTTGATTGGAAACTCTATTTCAGCCAACAATTGTTTTCAAACTCACTGGATTAGTAAGTGTCGAAACTGCTGACATAACATCAATTGGGTTCAGCCTCGCTTGATTTTAAATTCTGAACTGGCTCGCTTGATTGGAAATTTAGCCTTGCTTGATTGGAAATTCAACCTTGCTTGAAAACTTTAAAGAGAGCTCTGGTTTCTAATCATGAGCTTTTCTTTCAACAATGGATATGCATGCATTGTTTTCTTTGCATGAGATAAAATCAATGATAACCAATCCCCTTTTCAAATTTTCAAAGGACCAATGACAAATGACCGCTAATGAATCTCATAATGATTTCATAACTGCTTTGGATGGTTCCATGCATGAAGGAGCATTCGTGGACTGACACCATAATCATGAAAATTTAACCCCAAGTTGATGGATGTGACAGCTAAACCGAAAATTTCGAAACCCCGATTTCGTAGCGCATGTTGTGTGATTTCGGGATTTTGCGCTACGAAAAGACCAGCGTTTTCGTAGCATAGAAGCAGTTTTTTACACTGAGCGCGCTACGAAAACGTGGTTTCATGGCTTATTCGAAATTTTTTTTGAAAAAGACTTAAGATATGGTTTTCAAAATGTGGCATGAGACTTCTAAGGAGTAAAGCAAGGTTTATGAACTACATTTGGTGATGAAATGAGACTTGTAACCTATGACTTAGACCCTATAAAACATAAAAATGACTCAAGCCCTATCTAATACCATGACTTAGGAACAAGTATGAAATGACTGAGTTTAGAGAATTTTAATAGTGATAATAGTTTTAAGGAGTATGTACTTGTATGACAAAAATTCTATATTCTATCATCATGAGAAAAAATATCATATTTTTAAAGATGGAGTTGAGTATATTTTTAGAGCACATCGCAAGCGGATGGACTTATCTCTTGTAAGTGTTGTTCAAATGAAAAGGCTTGTAAATGCTGTTAGCCACCCATAATTTTTTGGCATAGAAAACAGGTGGCTAAATATGCTTCTAGGCCTTCAATAGAAACATTTCCTTTGTAAATATATCATTCTTGAAGTCCCATATGTCTCCTATACTTCAGAAAACCTTCACTGTTGTTTCCATAAAAAAGAACCTCTAAACCCTATTGTTTATGAAAGAAACTGTTTTCAAAAGGTCTCCATTTCCCTCATTTTCCTTCATTCCCTTCATAAATTCCCTTTGATAAGGTTTAAAACCTCTTTTTTAAACCTTATCAGATCCCCTCAAAACCTTCAATTTGGCCTAAAAAACCCATTTTTTAGGCATTAAGGCCTTAAGCCCCTTTCGGCCTTAGCCCTAGCCCCTTTCCGCATGTGACCCAGAGCCATAACTAGGAGCTAGCCCCATCGCGCAATCGCAATCGGGGTTCCTTATTTCTTTGTCACCTTTTACTTTTAAAAATTCATGATGCGATGAGCCCCTTCTCCTCCGATCTTCCGATCTAATCTCGACCGTCGAATCCACAAGAACCGACAGCTGAGATTAAATCGCGCTCTGCTCATAAGCCTTTCACCATCGCACCCACCGATTAAACCCGACCGTTGATCTCCCTTTCAATCCAACGTCCAGCATCCAATCGCATCGCCAATCCTCTTTCCGTCCACCGGGTCACGAATCATTTCTCTGATCAAAATCCAACCGTTCATTCCCCCTGATCCAACGGTCAGGATTCAACACCTCTCCACCCCGCGACACACTTGCTGATGTAACCGGGCCCACCATTTGTTCCGCCCGCGCACCTTATCCTCCATCGCGCTCTCCCACAACCGTTCGATCTCCCAACAAAGATCTAACGGCCGACGCACGATATCGCATAATTTTTTAGCCTACATCACAGTGCGCTACTTCCGCGCGATATGGGAAATTTTCATTTTCCACGTGTCAATCATTGAATGGAATCGCGTTTCAAAAGGAAATACTGCCTCCCCCCCATTTCGCTGCGCGAAAACCATTCCCAGTTTTCCGCCATACTGCTGCCCTCCGCAACATCATTTTCACTTTTAATCACAACCGTTGATCTCTGAGATCAAACGGCCCACATTATATCACGATTGCATTCGTCTACCATTCATCCATTCTCCCAATGACTCCATCGAAAGATATCCACCGTTGATAGTCCTAATCCAACGGCTCCTATTTGTCGTTGCGCCCAAACCTCCATTTGCACCTGGTTAGCTGCTCTGCCAGGATTTTCCTCCATCGCTTGCATTCACACCTCCTCTGCAATCACTCCTCCGCCACCTCTTGAGCCCTCTGAAGTAGTTTTAATCCTCAAGCTGGTTTTATTTAATTGGTTTGTTTTATGTTTGCAGGTTTAATGGTGGTTCTTGCTAGTTTATCCCACATTCATAGATAAGTGACCAAAAGGTTCCAGGGTGATGATCCTAAGCCTAAATCAATGCATAAAGGGGACCAACAGGGTTTTAATTCCATGTTTGTCAATGCATCCTGATCATTGACCCTTATACGAACCCTCCAGTGCCACTGCCACCTGTACAGAAGAGCAGAGTTGAAGGATTAAATCATAAGATTGAAGATTAATAGTTTAATCCACTATTTAGAAGGATAAACACAGCCGAAGACAAAGATGATTGAAGAAGGCTTAATGAAGCCTGAAAAGGCACAGTACATTGCCAAATCAATGCTTTATGAATATCAGAGAAAGACAGATCAGTAGAAAGCCTCGAATGCCACGTCACAGGGGCTAATTGAATCCCCCAACTACCAAAAATGCCACCTTGCAGCCTTCTGCCTCAAAATAAAACCCATATCAAATCTTAGTCAGTAATATTAATACTAAAGGCAGCTGACAGTTATTACAAACAAAAGAACATATTTTAAACTGTCAGTAAAGTTATTATAAAAGATAAAAATAGCCTTAAAGTCAATCTTTTTGTCCACTAAGCCTAAAAAGCATAAATGGAATAAATGAAACAGAGTTGTAATTCGATGCATTCCTGCCTTATGCCTTGCATGGTTTTCAAGGCTAGGAATTGCATTTAGTATAGAATTAATGATACTCAACCCTAGAAACTCTTCCACCTCCTCATTTTCTTATAAAATCTCCTTGAGGAGCACATTGTAAAAGGTTGGTCTCTGGATATCTGTTGCATGTAAATAGTTTTCTGAAGCTGCTGTAGCCTGTTTGTAATTTAAGATACATAAGCTGAGATGAGAAGTTTGAAGCTGTAGAAACCTACTGGACTTGATGATTGTAACTGGTTTGAACATCAAATACAAATAGCTGATTCATGGGATCTTGGTCTATGTCAATGGTGATGTGTTTTTCACTATAATTGTTATTTTTCTTTATGTTTCCATTCTATCCACTTTTCTCTGATAAAGAACAACAAATATAGATTAGGATTTACTCCTGAAGTACCCTAAATCTCACTGAAAATATTTATCCTTTATGTTTTCTGCTGATTGTTTATTTGAAGGTAATTCAATAGAGTATAACCAGTGAAGTGTTGGTAAGCCCATATTTCCTGAGTACAACTTGAGATTTTATCTTTGAATGTTCTTGAGAAGTTTGCTAATTAAAGCTTAGCTAGAGAAGTTTATGGTTAGCCCTGTCCTCTGGTTTATCTCCAATAGTTACTTTGAAGAGTTCCCTTAAGAGTATGTTGAAAGCAGGCTAGTTTCAAAGTACTTACCTGATCTTAGACTACTTTTTATGTTTATCATGAATGTTTTCCTTTTGAATATGCTGAAAGCAGGCTAAGTTAAAAGTCTTTACTTGATCTTAAGCTATTCTAAGTGTTTTAAATGTTTTCTATTGAAAGTACATCAAAAGCAGGCTAGTTTAAAAGTACTTACCTGATCTTAGATTACTTTTGTGTCTTTTCTTAAGTGCATGCCAAAAGCAAGATAGTTTCAAAGTACTTACTTGATCTTAGGCTGCTCTTTGTTTCTTCATCTGTTTGATTTCCCTCACTCCACTTCTTATTGTTTCATTCCATAAAATCAACTTAAAGAGATCCTTTGACATAGATGAATTGCCCCATGGACCACTCTTGAACCTTGTTGTTTCAATTAAATCCTCTTATGACTCCATAGCCCAATGGATTAAAGCTGCTCCTTGCCTATCTTATTAGCTGAACCATTCTTCCACCTATTTACACCTTCACCCTTCATATATACTTCCTTCACCTTCATCATGTCCTTGTCCAACCAAAACCAAACAACAAACCTTGTTCTTCATAACTAGCCTAAAATCACATTCAAAAGCCTTAAAGATAAACCAATATTTGAAACTTATAGAGAGATCCCTCTTTGGATTCAGGAGGGCTAGATCCTAGAATCCCAAAGTGGTTTGATGTTTTCTTGTCTTTTGGATTTGCCAATCTACCAAAACACAGGAACCCCAACAAATGCTAGTAAAAATTTTCTGTTGTTGATGATTAAAGCTAAAGATACTGCCAAATCTAAAACTTTCACAGGATGTCATTCAAAAATCAAGCATGATTTGGTTGAAGTTGTTAACACTTATGCCAGGATGTTTTAGAAACCCAAAAGGTTACCTTCTAAAAGAGGAATCCAACAAGAGATTCATTTGCAGCAAGATGCACCACTTCAAAACATTGGCATGTACAAAATGTCAGTTTTGGAGAATGCAAAAATCAAGAAGAAAATTCAAGATTTGCTTGAAAAAGGGGTCAGTATGCTTATCACATCTCCTTGTTGGTCTCCTATTGTTTTGGTTCCAAAGAAGGATGGTACATCGCACATGTTTGTGGATTTTAGAGCTTTTGAACAAGATCACGGCAAAGAATCACTATCCTCTTCCTCGTATTGATGATTTTATAGATTAGTTAAAGGATGTTGTTTACTTTACTAATTTAGATTTAAGAAGCGGTTATCATCACATAAGGATTGTTGAAGATGATATATGGAAAATTTCTTTCAATACAAAACAAGGTTTGTTTAAATGGTTAGTTATGTCGTTTGGGATTTGCAATGCACTTGCAACATTCATGAGAGTTATGAATGATGTGTTGAGACCATTCCTTGAATATTTTGTCTTAGCCTACTTATATGATATCTTTACTTTTAGTGAGACTCGTGAAGAGCGTATCAAGCATTTGAAACAAGTTATAGATGTCTTGAAGAAAGACAATTTTTATTTGAAGACGTCTAAGTATGAATTTGGGAAACCTCTTTAGTTTATTTGGGTCATATTGTGTAAGGGGGTGAATTGAAGATTGATCCCTCAAAAGATGAAGTAATTGTGAATTTTCATAAACCCAACAATGTAACATAAGTTAGGAGCTTTTTGAGAGCAACCAAATATTGGACAAAATGTATAATTAACTTCTCACTCATTGCAACACCATTACATGCTTTGAAAAGTGTGAAATAGGTGTTTCAATGGGAGGAAAGAAACATAAATCCTTCAACACATTGAAAGAGAAAATCAATATGACACCAGTACTAGCACTTCCATATCTAAAGCATCCATTTGAGATATGGGAGTAGTTTTGATGCAACATGGTAAGCCCATTTGTTATCATTATGAAACCTTTACCAATGTAGTAATTAACTATCCAACTTATGATAAAGAGTTGTATGCTTTGGTACAAAGCATGAAGAAATGGAAGAAATAATTGATGGGTAAAGAAACGATTGTTCACACTAGCCATCAACCTTTGAAATATTTACAATCGCAAACCAAGCTACAACAAGCTATAAATTTCAGGTGGATGGGATTCCTACAAAAAAATCATTTGGTAATCAGGTACAAGAAAGGTATTTACAACAAAGTTGTTGAAATGTATCAAGGCCTATTTTTAATGCACCTGTCATTCTTAAGCATAACTGAATTATGCATGAAATTTATATTGAACAGTATGCTCAAGATGGCGATTTTAAATATGTTTATGCAACTTTGATTCAAGGCAATCATGTTGAAGAGTTGGATTATCATGTTCATAACAAGTTTTTGTATCATCTTGGAAAGTTATGTGTTCCATAGGGTGAAAGAGTCAATTTCATAAGGGAAGCCCACACTTCTCTTATTTTTGGTCACTTTGGTGTAGGCAAAACATTTGCACAAATCCAGAGGTATTGGTATTGGCCTTGAATGCATAAATTTGTTTCACGATATGTAAAGGGATGCTCCATGTGTTCTACTAGCAAGCCTAGCAATAGGAAATTGGGTTTGTACACTCCACTTCATATTCCTTCTTGTCCTTGCAAAAGTATCTCTATGGATTTTGTAGGGGGACTGCCAATGTCTAAGAAAGGCCATGGTTATCTATATGTTGTTGTGGATTGTTTCAGCAAAATGTGTGTGTTAATGCTATGGAAGAAATAGGTTACATCTGAACAAACCGTAAATATGTTCTTTCAAAATGTATGGGTTCAATTTGGGTTACCCACTTCTATTATTATGATCGAGACTCCTAATTTATAGGGAATTTTTTGTCAAGTTTATGGGAAATCATGGACACAATGTTGAAGAAGAGCACTGCATTTCAATCACAAATCGATGGCCAAACAAAAGTGGTAAATAGAACAATAGTGCATCTCCTTCGTGGATATTCTAGTAAGCATCCTAAATTTTGCGATGAGCATTTGCATTACATCCAACATGCCTACAATCATGCCAAACACACATCTACGCAAGTATCTCCATTTGAAGCTTGTTTGGGTTAATTTCCAAAGTCTCCTTTGGATTTCATCTTTGGTAAAGATATTGCAGTAGATGGAAATCGTGATGTGGACAAAGCCAATAATTTCATTGAACAAATTCAAATAATGCATCAAATAGAAAGAGCAGCTTGATAAAAGAAAATCCAAGTACAAATCAAGGCATGACAAACATCAAGTTGATCATGACTTCCAAGTGGGAGATCAAGTTTGGCTATATATCAGCAAGGAAAGACTTCAAGGTGGCAGTAAAAAGCTCAAGCCCATCAGATATGGTCCTTTAAAAATCTTGGACAAGATTGGTAGCAATTCTTTCTCATTAGATTTGCCACCTTATATGCAAATTTATTCTATTGTGAATGTGGAAAGCTTGAGATTGTATGAGTCTCCAATGATTGATGATCATGAAGAGAATGTTCAAATTCCATCTATTGAAGATTTTTCTCCTGAATATTTAGATGAGTTGCAAGAACACTCAATTATTGACAGGAGAATAAGGAATTCACACAGAGGCAATGTGGAGTACCTTTGAGTGGGGCTCAAAGGTACCAATCCAAGTAAAGCAAGGTAGATTGAGATCGGGAAAGTGAGGGAGTTGTACCCTCACTTACTTGCTAAGTAAAAAAATAGACTTTTGGTGATCCAAAAGTTTCCAGTGCGGAGGAATGATCCAGGGGATCAAAAATATGCTAAAAAATCAAAGTGCTCAAAATCACTTGAAACTAGCGCTAAATCATATACATCAATCTGACACCATATGCGAAATTTATCACATTCTGAAGTTTTTAGAAAATAGCTAAAAAGTCAACTTGTAGGGTTGAATGAGCTACTGACTGGGCAAGATGTACAATGATGTGGCACTGACTTCAGTAAGCTGACTGGGTAGGTACGGTGGTCAGACAGGCCAATCCCATGCTGATATGTGGCAGGTCATATAGGTCTGGGTGGTGGAATTTCATTAGTTGATGTTGTTTTGGATGGACCAACCAGGAGGGGTCATGTGGCCTAATGGGATGGAGACACGTGGCCCTTGGTATTTTTGCAAAATATTATTGGGTCAGTTGACTGACCCGATGGGGAATCGAACCCACGACCTCATCACAACTAACCAACCACCGAACCACTACACCAGCAGACATGCTCATTATAACTACTAGGAAAATTTATTTTTAAATTTTAAAGGTTTCTACATTTAATGGAGGGGGAAAGGCACGTGGCCCCAAACCCAATTCACATGGAAGTGGTGTAACCATAGGCATGGTGGAAGGGGTAGGGTGGGAAGCCCTGGCCCCGGTCATGTTCAAGACCCCGGAACAGTTGGCAGAGGTCTCGGAGCAGGGGCCTAGTGCATGGCCTAGCCTACGACCACATGGCATACAACACGACCAAGGTCGGAATGTCAGCAGGCATGTGGCCTCTAACCCACGTACCTGGCCATATTGTCTCCCATATGACAGAAGAAAAAGGCAGAAATTGTGTCGCGTGTACCTTACTAATTACTCAATAAAATGCACCAATTTTCGGTGGAATCTTTGTCGCCCTCGCACCCTATTATCGCCTGAAAACTCTACTAAAGGAGGAAAACATTGCCATTTTTCCGGTTTTGTGAATTTGCAGGACATATAGTAGAGAAATGGGGAAGTATGCCTAAATTGGCTATTTTTCAGCCTTTCTGAGCCCAAGAAGAGCTTACACAAGGGTTTTTGGGTGTTTTGGACACAATGGAAGCATTATTTTTGTGATTTTAGCATTTTTTTTTTTATGTAATTTACATTTTGAGCATATAATATAAAGGTCCAACATTCGAAGTTGAACCCGGAGACGTAGCCTAAGAGGGGCGAACTCTGTCATCAAATTTTTGTTTTTCTAATGTTGCATCTTGTCTATTTTTCTCTAGTTATATATGTAAAATTTAACTAAAACTAATAAGTTTATGTTCTTTTGCAAATTTGATCCATTTCCCACAAGACATAAAACTAGATTGCAAACTTTTCAAGAAGTCTTCAATTTTTAATTTTAGATCGAGAATTCAACTCCTACTAGCACAACTGGTTGAGGATGGGTCTCGTTATCAAGGCGACCCAGGATCAAACCTCATGGGGGATGGTTGTGCCATGTGCTAGGGGGAGGATACATGCTAAAAAATACAGTTAGCTAAGGGCTGGTGTGGCCAAGGATGGGTGTGATCCCCAGGTGACATTGACGGCTTAGATGCCCTTGGGTCACGACTCCTCAAGCCACTAGTCAAGCCTGGAGGATCCCAAACAACTTGACCAAAAAAAAAAAATCAGATCAAGAATCCTTTCACCAGATGGCGGGCAGAAAGGCTACTAGACCAGACGACTTCATTTTTACCTTCTTCAAACACTACTGACACATCTTACATATCAAGGTTCTCGAGATCATGGAAGAATCTCGCTCTAGCAGAAGCATCCTACCTGCCCTCAATTCTACCTTCATAACATTAGTGTCAAAGGAAGAGAATGCTCCCTAGGTATATTTCGCTCCATATCCCTTTGTAATGTTATATATAAAATCACTACCAAGGTCATTGCCAGTTGTCTCAAGTGTATTCTCCCAATCCTCATCTCTCTTGAACAAATGGGATATGTTGAAGGGTGTAAAATCTTGGATGGCATCATCTTGGCCCATGAAACTATTCATTCTCTAAAGAATTTTAAAGAAGCCAGGTATGTTGTTTAAACTTTATTTCTCCAAAGTTGTTATCACCCACAAAATGACCACCTAGCCATTTTTGACTAGGTGGATCGAAATACACCATGTAGGATTAATTTTACTATGGTAAAGCCACTTTCACCATGGAAATAGTTTGGTAAACCAATTTTCCTAAATTATTTCTCATTAAAATTTAAAAAACCCCATGAGAATAATTGAATAAATCATTATTTATTTAATTTTCTCTCGAAATAACTATTTGATAATTATTTATTAATTAATTTTGACTTAATCACCTTGGAATATTTAAATAAATCACTATTTATTTATTGTTCCTTATTTATTCCATATTTTCCTTATGAGATAATTATTAAACCACTATTTAATAATTATTTTTTTCTTAAGTCTCACAAAGTGATTAATAAATTATTTTTATTTTTTGATTACTTAAGCCACCTTCTCACTAGATCAATATTAGTCTCGACCTAGATCCCAACGATCTAGGTATGGTCGATTATCCTCTCATCCCTTGGATAGTTTTCCCTATCAACCTCTCCAACGAGCCATATACACATCACATATCGTAGATTATTGATACCATCTATTCAAACATTCTACTCTTTGTGATGCCACACTCACCACTCAGTCCCCATGTTTGACTTGGTGGGTGGGGATGATTTGAGACCTCCTCCAGTTGTTCATTCCCACGATATTTTATTGCCTTAATTTTCATTAGGAACCATCCTTCCAAGAAGCATTAAGGCCATATTTATACAAGTAAGGCCACCTACTTGAAAGTCGTATATCCAAAATCTAATGGTTATTTTATCTACTACGAGCTCGCCAAGATTTAGGGCAATAAGCCCTTTTATAGGAAAAACCCTAGTTTTTTCGTTGACCATTATGAGAAAACCATAACTCAACTTGAAAAACATCATCATCATTGGAAATTTCTCACCGAACTCTATAATTGGTCTCTCTTTGTTTTTGGTAATTTGAAACTTCACCAAGAAGCCATTTTTTTAATGAGGTCTCACTTTGCTGCCTATTAAAATCAAATCTCTTCATATGAGTCACATGTACTCTAGTACCACTTTTTCTATGCACTTGTTGACTTATTTGTCAAGTTTCACCATGAATAACCATTATTTACTCATGTTTTCATGGTCCCTTTTGGGTCTCTCCCATGTGTCAGCATCATCGAGTCACCCTCATTCAAAGCATTAGAGATGAGTCACCCTTACATCCATGGAGTCTGTTCAAAGTCCCATTGAGTCCTGCTACAATGTATCATCCACCTTTGCATCACATGCATCCCATTTTGCTCATATTTAACCTGCAGCTATATTGATCTATCTTTGAAAAGCCTTCGTTTGAGTAACTGACCATCCCCACTAGAGTCGAGTCAGTCGCTGCTAGGTAAACCATGCATATTATGCTCTGAAAAGGGAATTCGTCAGTCACTGCTAGGTCAACCATGCATATTATGCTCCGAAAAGGGAATTCGTCAGTCCACCATGTTGGAAATATTGCCATTGATGGCAAAGGAGCACAAAGGAGCAGCACCAGAACTATCATTAAAGAAAAGGAGAAAAGAAGCAACAACAAAGGCAAAGGACCAGAGAGGAGCAGAGGGAGCAAAGGCAACAGAGAAGCAGCAAAGGCAGTAGAGGCAGCAAAGGCAGCAGAGAAGAAACAAAGGCAGTAAAGGCCACAAAGGCAGCAGAGGCAACAAAGGCAGCAGAGAAGCAACAAAGGTAGCGAGGCAGCAGAGGCAGCAAAGGAGTAGAGAATTAGTAAAGGTAGCAAATACCGCAAAGGCAGCAGAGAGGCAACAAAGACAACAAAGGCAGCAGAGAAGTAGAAAAGGCAACAAAGAAGCAGCAAAGGCGTGCAGCAAGCGTAATAAACCCAAATCGGAGTGAATAAAGAATACATAACAAGCTCAGGAGAGATTCACATTGAAGAACTCTGATCAAGCTCAGGAGGAGCAGTGTGGAGGAATTGGTGTTACAGAGCACCGATAGTATAAAGAACATAAATGGAATAAAAAGAGAACTCTTAGAAGAATTCCAAGGGAGGCGATTGGACGGTCAGGATTGAATCACAAAATCAAAGTACTAAGAATTAACGGCAGAGATCAGAGCGGGTGGAAGAGATGAAGAAGAGTCGCGTGAAGGATGAGCGGATGGTTAGGATTAGATTGCAGAAGTGAAGGCGAGAGATGAATGACGGAGATCGAATCGCACAAGGAGAGATTTCACAAATCGCAACTTTTAAGAGATTAGTGTTAAGGCGTCACATGGTAAGTTAAATTGGTTGTGATGCAAAGTGAAGGAGCCATGTGTCAGCACTGCGCACGAGCGCACATCGTAAATCTTAAAGGATATCGTTAAGAGTTCGCACAATATGTTAAATTGTATGCGATGCGATGAGAGAAGAGACATGTGTCAGCACTGCGAACGAGCGCACATCACAAATCTTAGAGGATACCATTAAGAGTCTACACGGTGTGGTAAATTGGTTGTGATGCGATGAGGGAAGAGCCATGAGTTAGCTCTGCGCAATAGCACACATCGCAGTTTATATGGGTTAGCAATATCACTAAGAGTTAAACTTGCGGGTGAGTATTTGCGATGAAGGGAGTCCACGTGTCAGCAGTGCGAAACAACGCTCTTCGCATGGCTTATGGTTTATCGCTATCGATAGAGTGGGAAACTTGCGGGAAAGTATTTGCAATGAGATGTGATTGGTGGAAAGTGTTTTGGGACCCTCTAGTAAAGAATTTCCGCCTATATGTAATTGCTTTGGGTTTTATGTTTAATCGGGCTTAAAGTAATAGTTTGTGATTCCGCTGTGTATTCTGATATTTGTGCAAAACGTTAAATGGTGCGGGCAAGCAATGTGCGACGTATTGTGATTGGTCAAGTAGAGTGGGACCCGATAACCCCTGTTCAGTGTATGTTAATATGCGTTGTTTGATTGCTAATGTATGTATGTGGAATAAACGTCGATATTGTACTCAGTTGCGTTAAAAGGGATTTATGTGGGCCATAACCCACAGGGAACAGTGTTATGCAGTTACGACTGTGTAATAAAGGGAAAAGTCTAAACATAGCAAGTAAAGGCTCAAGCAAGTAAAAGGACCTGACCTCATGCATAACAGTGCAACAACATGGGTCAAGTCAGGAAAAAAGGGTAGTTATGCAGCATAGTTGAAATATAACTACATAAACAGAAAAGACAAAGGAACAACAAGCAGAAGAGGAAAAACACACAACAAAGCTAAGAAGCTGAAAGGGTTGAATTGGAATATTATTGTAACTATAAATGTATTAATTATTTTATATTGTTTGTGATGCAAAGGCAAGTCTCCGTAGGCAAAGAAAAACTCCAATTTGATACTGTAATGATTGTATATATTGTTGTAACATTCAGAATATGCTGAGTGAGGAAATGAGTGGGTGAAAGGCAAGAGTCATCATGTTCACTTCATATTCCCTATAGAATGCAAACAGTCAAAAATTTAATTGTATAAAACAGGTAATATCAGTATGCAGAAGGTTACGAAAAATAGAGGAAGAAAGAGAGAGGATGCAGCAAATTTGAAGAGTGCAGAAGAGGTTAAAAAACTGCAGAATTGAAAAGAGCAGAAAAATGTAAGAGAGCTACAGAATGTTAGAGAGAGGAAGAATGAGAGAGATCAAATAGAGAAGTTGTGAAGATCAAGAGCTAATATGAAACAAATTTGAAGGCTGGAAGGGTAGCAGTGAAGAAGGAGGAAAACAGAGTTGATATCCAGGTAAATCAGCATATGATTTTATTGTAGAGTGAGGAAGTTGGTGCTTCCATATCAAGTTGTAGCTTGATATATGTCCAATTGTAGCCTGTTGAGGTAGGAGCCTCTTATGGATTGTAGCCTATAGAAACTACATGGAAGTTGGTGCTTACGTTTCAAGTTGTAGCTTGATAGATGTCCAGTAGGAGCTGGTTGAGGTAGGAGCCTCCTACGGGTTGTAGCCTGCAGAAAACAGATGGGAGTTGGAGCTTCCTTGCAAGTTGTAGCTTGCAGAATTTGAGGTAGTAGCCTCCTTTAGGTTGGAGCCTAAAGAAAATTAGTGGTGAGAGGGAGTTGGAGCTTGCCTTTGCATCACAACAATAATAATAAGATGTGGTTTTATCCCTTTTGGGTTTCCACTTATATATGTTGTCCATGTGCATGATGATTATGTGTTGATATTCTGTATTTTATCTGCTTAATACTTGCTGCTCACATATTAAGATTGATGTTTCATTATATAATAAGTTGGTCATGAAATGAAGGTATAAATAAGTTTAAAGGAAAGTTTTAAAAGTCCATGAATGTATTAAATTGATTCACCCCCCCCCCCCCCCCTCTCAGTTTAACTAAGGGTTCAAAAATTAGTATCAGAGCAAGTTCCTTCTATATCAGTTTAACAACTGGAAGGAGATCCTAGGTCCCCAAAATGGCTAGCCTAGAAAGATGCTCAACAAGTAAAACCCCATTGTTTACTGGCACAAACTATGCCTTCTGGAAAATAAGAATTAGGACATACATAATGTCTCTAGGAATAGAAGTTTGGGTTGTTTTGGAAGAAGGATATGCTCCAAAGGATACTGAAGCAGAGAAAGAAGCCAAGAAAAACTTCATATCTAATTCAAAAACCATGAATGCACTCTTGAGCGATTTGTGTGAAACAGAATTTATCAAAGTAATGCACACTGAGACTGCCAAAGATATCTGGGATACTTTAGAAAATATTCATGAGGGAGATAAAAAGGTGAAGATGGCCAAACTGCAAGCCTATAGAGCTCAGCTTGAAAATGTAAAAATGAATGAAGATGAATATGTAGCCAGTTTCTTCTTAAAGGTTGCAGAAGTTGTGAATAACATGAAATCTCTAGGAGAAACCATTAAGGAATGTGTAATTGTACAAAAGATATTGAGATTTTTACCACCCAAGTTTAACCCTAAGGTTTCTGCCATAGAAGAAATAACAAACTGGGAAACACTGACCATGAACCAATTGCTTGGAAACTTGACGACCTATGAGATGAGACTTTCAAAGGGAAAGTAAAATGTGAGGGAGAAATCCTTTAAGGTAGATAAGTGCAAAGAAGCAAAAAGGAAGATACATTCTCCTGCTCTGATGAAGAAGAGGCCAAATTTGTCTGAAGATTGGATAGAGGCACAAACAAGTATAAAGGTAAACTTCCAGTTAAATGCTTTAACTATGGAAAAGTGGGGCACTATGCATGTAAATTTCCTCATAAGAAAACAGAGAACCGACCACAAGAGACAGAGAAAACTAAAATAAACAACTAGCAGAAAGGGAAGGGATTCAATAGAAAATCATTTTATACTCAGCAATATAGCAGTGCATTTGAAAGCTCAGATGAATCCTCAAATGAAGAAGGAAACTCTGAATTTGTGTTGATGGCCAAGGAAGAGCCTGAAGGATTCCTTCTGGAAGATGAGGAAGAAGGTGAGGTAGATCTCGAGGGGGAGCTAATGAGTGCCCTAGAGGAAATAGACAGACTTAAACTCAAGTGCAGAAAACAGAAAGACATTCTCTTGAAATATGTAAAGGAAGAACCAAATTCGGAAAACCTCATTCAATTGAAAGTAGAACTTGAAGAAGCTAAGAAGGTGGAAGACATTCTGCTAAAAAAAATTAAAGATAAAAATCAGGAGCAAGAGAAATTGGAAAAAGAAGTAGTATGCCTGAGAAAGAAATTAGAAAACGCCCAAAGGGAATTATCTATGAACACTCCATGAATGAAAAGCTCTAAACAGTTGGACAAAATACTAAATTCTCAAAGATCTCCTCTCATAAAGGCTGGGATAGGCTACGAAGGAGAAAACAGTAAGTCCAAGGTAGAAGATAACAAGAATATCATTTTTGTAAACATTGTAAAGGATAATGAAGCAACACAAAAGATTCCTACAGAAGTAGCAACCATCAAGAACATGATTTGCAATGAAGTAAATAGAAACAAGCAGCAACCTCAAATGACAAAGAACGAAATGAAGAAACAGTGAGTTGAAAAAGGCTCATACACTCCTGAATATGAATTGAATAAATTTGGAAGCTATCAAAGGAGGTTCTTTCCTCCTATGAGAAGTATCACTTATTTTTCCTGCCACAAACCTAGACATATTGCGGCATACTGTAAGACAAAGCAGATCTAGTCCAACCAACTAAAGATGCAGCCAATGAAAGGACTACCTCAAGAAAACAAATGGAGAAGACAATCTATCACTAGGTACACAAGTCATTTCCATGGCTACTATTTTTCATGAAATAAATTTGGACATAAATCTATTGAATGTAAATTATGTTCAAAAGGGGGAACAAAATGCCATACATCAGCTCAATCTTACTTAGGTAAAAGAAGATATTATTCATGCCACAAGCTTGGTCACAAAGAAAAATATTGTAAGCTTCCATATACATTAAAGAACTCTAGACAGATGATGGAATCCAATCAAATCAGACAAAAATGTGAATCAATAAGAAGTGCAGACACTATGAAGAACCCCAATAAAGTATGGAAGGAAAAGAGAAAGGGGGGGCCTGTTACCTCAATAACATAATGAACCCATCATAGTCTCAGGGGGAGCTCTTCTAGGAAGCAATGCAAATATCCAGCCAGTAATAGATAAGAAGCAACATCCCAAGGGGAGAGCAGTTCATAAATAGTCCCCATAAAAAGTAGTTTAGGAATAGCTCCTTGGAATAAGAACAGCTAAAAGTTTAGGAAGGGAAAGGACAATTCCTCTGACAAAGAACTATAGAGGAACAAGGATACCTGAAGCATTCAATAACCAACAGGTTGATGGAAGGAGAGAAGGCAGCAAGCAGCTATGGTGGTAGAGGGAACATCAACCATGAGAATGTAAGCTAAGAAGACAACAACACACTAAGTGATGAATGGTTAAAATCACAAAAATTATGTTTCACGCTTTAGAATTGGAAATATCCATAGAGGATGATCACACTGTGCATCACATTACAAGAGTTAACAATGAAACAAAATTAAGAAGGATGAGTAAGAGAAATGTTTATCATCATTATATCATTACATCACTCATCTATAGAAGGTCCCCTTGGAGGAAAGCAGTTAAATGAGTGATAAAACTATGAGTGGTATTCCCTTGTAGATTCCAAGTAAATAAAGTGAAGATGTCTTCCCAAAGATCATTATGTTAGAACAGTTGAAGTGTATATAGAGCATCAATGATTCTGGAGCAGTCTTAGAAAGGAATATGCAGTGATATTCTTTTAAAACAGAACGATAGAATAAGCAAAAGGTTAATGATGCCAAGATCAGATTCAGTATATTGATGATTGTTGTGGAGAGCTCAATAGTAGAAACTATGAAGGTTCTCTTAACTATGGGTGCATGTGCGAGCTGAAGTGAAATTACTGCATGATTTATCAAATTAGTATCAATTTGTATTTGGAACAAGCAGCCTACCTATTAGCAGAATACCAAGTGTTATCAGTGGAGCAGTGGTATGGTACAGGTCCTCGGGATCAGAGTATTATGGCAGAAGTACATCAAGGTAGTATTCCCAACGTTAGTTGCATTATTAAAGCATGAAAAGGTCAATAATCGTGCTAAAGGATCATTATCTTGTTTACACTTGTAGTATTATATTGAGCATTGAATCAATATCTATTTCTAGATATAACTGCATGCCTTCCTTAAGTCAGTACAGATATATCTTCAAGGGCTCTTTCTTAAGATCATTCATAAAACTGTGTGAAGTTTGTTTGCTAAGATTTCAATTAAACAACTTGAAGATGTTTTGTTGAAGATCATTATGATAAAAAAGTTAAAGTATCTGAAGTATGAAGGATTAGTTGTGTTAATATTACCATTTGAAGCTCAAGAGTCTTCTATTGATTCATTTAAAGCCTACTTCAGCAGAAAGGAATTTCTGGTATTTCACCATTGTGACATACATACCCCCTTATGTCATAAATAAAATTTCATAGTTGATAAGTGAGATTGATCAATGCATTGAATGTATCTAGCCTCAAGGGTTTGTATTAAAAGTACTATGTACAATTTTAAAGTCATTTGGTCTCTTAGATTGAAAGATATTGTCTAATCTTACAATAAGTTGTAAGTTTTGGTTTGATTCATTATTCACATCAGTATCAAGGGCCTTCCGGCTGTTAAAGTGTAATATCCCTATCAGCAGTCTAGCATATATCACCACCAACAGGCAGTAAAGGTGAACCACAGCTACAAAAGATACATTGGCATCATCATATTTGAACAGATGTGTATTGCAGAAGAAGACATATTCCATCTTCAACCTTCCTCAACAGATATGTATCTTAGATGAAGATCATAATATATACTGAAGTATATTTGGAGCAGACTTTATTTGTCATATGGAGCATTCTTAGTATTTTATTATTATTCCAATGATGCATCTATGATTATATAAGTCTGGTACACCAGTCTGGAGTAGCAAGGTATAAAGTCAAAAGAAGAAGGCCTATACACAACTCAGAGAGAGGTAATGCAAAGATAGATACTACACTGGGAAATGTGCAACCCTTTGCCATTGATGTCAAATAGGGAGGAAAAGCAAGCAGAAGAAGAAAGACACTTCTCATAATGAAAGGGGGAGGAAGTCCTGGAGGAAGTATTGGAGTATTGGTAGATGTGTTTCCATCAATGCCAAAGGGGGATATTGTTGGAAATATTGTCATTGGTGGCAAAGGAGCACAAAAGAGAAGCACCTGAACTATCATTAAAGCAAAGGAGAAAAGAAGAAACAACAAAGGCAAAGGATAAGAGAGGAGCAGAGGCAGCAAAGATAGCAGAGAAGAAGCAAAGGCAACAGAGGCAGCAAAGGAGCAGAAAAGCAGCAAAGGCAGCAAAGGCCGCAAAGGCAGCAGAGAGGCAGCAGAGGTAGCAAAGGCAGCAGAAGAAGTAGAGGCAACAAAGGCAGCAAAGAAGCAACAAAGGTAGCAGAGGCAGTAAAGGAGCAGAGAATCAACAAAGGCAGCAAAGGCAGCAAAGAAGCAACAAAGGCAACAGAGAAGTAGCAAAGGCAGCAGAGAAGCAACAAAGGCATGCAACAAGCGTAATAAACCCAAATCGAAATGAATAAAGAATACAGAACAAGCTCAGGAGAGATTAATGTTGAAGAACTCTGAAAAATCTCAGGAGGAGGAGCATGGAGGAACCGGTGTTACAGAGGGCCGATAGTATAAAGAACATAAATCGAATAAAAAGAGAACTCTTAGAAGAATTCCAAGGGAGGCGATCGGATGGTCAGGATTGAATCGCATAATCAAAGTATTGAGAATTAATGACAGAGATCAAAGTGGGCAGAAGAGATGAAGAAGAGTTGCATGAAGGATGAGCGAACGGCCAGGATTAGATTGCAGAAGTGAAGGCGAGAGATGAATGACGGAGATCGAATCACACCAGGAGAGATTTCGCAAACCGCAACTTTTAAGAGATTAGTGTTAAGGCGTCGCATGGTAAGTTAAGTTGGTTGTGATGCGAATTAAAGGAGCCACGTGTCAGCATTGTGCACGAGTGCACATCGCAAATCTTAGAGGATACTATTAAGAGTTCACACGATATGGTAAATTGTATGCGATGCGATGAGGGAAGAGACACGTGGCAGCACTGCGCATGAGCGCACATCGCAAATCTTAGAGGATACCGTTAAGAGTTTGCATGGTGTGGTAAATTGGTTGCGATGCAATGAGGGAAGATCCATGTGTCAGCTCTGCGCAATAGCGCACATCGCAGATTATATGGGTTAGCGATATTAATAAAAGTTAAACTTGTGGGCAAGTATTTGCGATGAAGGGAGTCCATGTGTCAACACTGCGCAACAACGCACTTCACATGGTTTATGGTTTATCGTTAACGGTAGAGTGGGAAACCTGTGGGCAAGTATTTGTGATGATATGTGATTGGTGGAAAGTGTTGTAGGACCCTCCAGTAAATAAGTTCCACCTGTATGTAATTTCTTTGGTTTTTATGTTCAATCGAGCTTAAAGTAATAGTTTGTGATTCCGCTGCGTATTCTGATATTTGTGAAAAATGTTAAAAGGTGTGGGCAAGCAATGTGCAACATATTATGATTGGTCAAGTGGAGTGGGACCCGATAACCCCTATTTCGTGTATGTTAATATGCGATGTTTGATCGCTAATGTATGTATGTGGAATAAACGTCGATGTTGTACTCATCTGCGTTAAAAGGGATTTATGTGGGCCATAACCCACAGGTAACAGTGTTATGCAGTTGCGGCTGTGTAATAAAGGGAAAAGTCTGAACACAACAAGTAAAGGCTCGGGCAAGTAAAAGGACCCGACCTCGTGCAGAATAGTGCAACAACATGGGTCAAGTAAGGCAAAAAGGGCAGTTATGCAGCATAGTTGAAATATAACTGCATAAACATAAAAGACAAAGGAACAAAAAGCATAAGAGGACAAAAACACAACAAAGCTAAGAAGTTGAAAGGGTTGAATTGGAGTATTATTGTAGCTATAAATTTATTAATTATTTTATATTGTTTGTGATGCAAAGGCAAGTCTCCGTAGGCAAAGCAAAACCCCAATTTGATACTGTAATGATTGTATATATTGTTGTAACATTCAGAATATGTTGAGTGAGGAAATGAGTGGGTGAAAGGCAAGAGTCATCCTGTTCACTTCATATTCCATGTAGAATGAAAACAATCAAAAATTTATCTGTATAAAATAGGTAATATCAATATGCAGAAGGTTACAAAAAATAGAGGAAGAAAGAGAGAGGATGCAAAAGATTTGAAGAGTGCAAAAGAGGTTAAAAAGTTGCATAATTGAAAAGAGTATAAGAATGTAAGAGAGCTGCAAAATGTTAGAGAGAGGAAGAATGAGAGAAAGTAGATAGAGAAGCTGTGAAGTTCCAGAGCTAATATGAAACATATTTGAAGGCTGGAAGGGTAGCAATGAAGAAGGAGGAAAACAGAGCTGATATCCAGGTAAATCAACATATGATTTTATTGTAGAGTGAGGAAGTTGGTGCTTCCATATCAAGTCGTAGCTTGATAGATGTCCAATTGTAGCTGGTTGAGGTAGGAGCCTCCTGTGGGTTGTAGCCTACATAAAATACATGGGATTTGGTGCTTCCGTTTAAAGTTGTAGCTTGGTAGATGTCCAGTAGGAGCTGGTTAAGGTAGGAGCCTCCTATGGGTTGTAGCCTACAGAAAACAGATGGGATTTGGGGCTTCCTTGCAATTTGTAGCTTGCATAATTTGAGGTAGTAACCTCCTGTAGGTTGGAGCCTGCAAAAAATCACTGGTTAGAGGGAGTTGGAGCTTGCCTTTGCATCACAACAATAATAATAAGATGCGGTTTTCACCCTTATAGGTTTCCATTTATATCTGTTCTCCATGTGCATGATGATTATGTGTTGATATTCTGTATTTAATATGCTTAATACTTGTTGCTCACATATTAAGATTGTTGTTTCGTTATATAATAAGTTGGTCATGAAATGAAGGTATAAATAAGTTTAAAGGAAAGTTTTAAAAGTCCATGAATGTATTAAACTGATCCCCCCTCTTCTCATTTTAACTAAGGGTTCAACACACCACTCATCTTGTATCCTTACATTTTCATCCCTGATGTCATTCTATCAGTCACATTACTATGATCCTTGTGCCTTTGTTGAGGAATCCTCATTGCCTCATCTCCGGCAGGCCCTCTTCTAACAACTCCAACACATTTATTGCAAGAGAGTGGTTTATAGGGTGGTGTAGCTTGGTTCCATATTCCATCATTGTTCTGTGCCTCAAATCAAGCATAGGGAATCATCATTTCCCTTTGACTTGGTTGTTTCTCGCGTGCTCGACTCTAATTCATTATCACGTGATCGAGAATCGTGCACTTGATGGTCCAGTGATCCAAAAGATTGTACCATCATTTCACATGTATGTGTGATATGTTATAGACCTCATGAGGGGGTGGCCCTTCAGGTAGCCCTCGACATGCCCAGATGATTGCAGATTATGATCCAACCTCAGATGAAATTCCGTATATTTCATTGGTTTGGTTTCAACCTCTTGCAACACCCACATTATGCATTTATCCTTTTGATAGTCCATTGAGATCTTCTAAGCCCTTTCATGTTAGTAGAGATTCTTCAGTTGTGATCCCCCCTCGACATGTCATATTGAGGGGCATTATATCTCATGTGATCATATCAAAAGATGTTATTGTATTCAGTCTTGACCTCTCATGTACTCAAGTCAACAAATGCTATTATATTCAATATCGCCCTCTGATTTCCTGGCACATTATGTATATGAGACACATTGTATCACTTTGTGGCCCATTGATGCCAACATATCATGTATCGTGTATCATGTACTTTGGAGCTCCGTCCCATGTTGTTGGGCACATCATTATTATTTGTACTCAATTATCTCAACGAGTATGGGTATGCCTCCCCCGCCTCATTTGATATCATGTAATCCAAAACAAAAGGAGACTTATATCAGTTTTAGTAGGTCTCACAAACGTTATATAAAAGGGTCAACTCTTCATGATGATTCCCCCCTAACACACCAACAATTTGTTGAATACACTCTTCTTATGAATCACCCTTCAGTTAAATATGCCAAAACCATAAAATAGATCTTGACCTTTTTTATGATGCCTTTGGCATGACCATAAACCAAGAAAAGTCCTTGATCTTCTCCTTTAACACCCCTCTAATAACCCGGAGAAACGTCTCCAAAATCCTAGGCTTCTTGAATTCATCTTTCCCAGCCAAATACCTAAGTACCCCTCTTACTGAGTCTTCTATCAAACACTCATCATGGTGTGATCTCCTTGACAAACTAAACTTTTTCTTAGATAGCTAGACCTTTCGCTCCCTAAACATAACCGACAGACTGTTCCTCTTTAAATATGTGCTCCAATCCTTGCTATTATACCTATTCTTTGTGTTAACATCTCCAAAATGAGCCTTGAAAAGCATAAAAGCTCTCTAAAGAACCTTTCGGTGGGGAGGTCATAACCTTAGACCAAAAATGGCCCCTAGTCAAATGGGACACTTTATGCCTCACAAAGGCAGAAGGAGGTTTAGGCTTGTGTGACCTTGAACTTGTCAACAAATCCTTGGGGGATAAAATAAGGTGGAGATGGGTCAATTACTCCACGAAGCCATGGGATCACACATGGCACATGAAATATGAAAATGAAAAAGAAAAAGAAAATATGATCATTTGCATGTCATCCACCCCATAAAGCTCACTAATATGGAACGTGGCTAGCTCCAATAAAGAAGTCATCCAGTTGCATTGCTTATGGGAAGTAAGAAATGGTCAATCTACTAGGTTTTGGGATGACTCAAGACAACAAATCCCAAGCCTTGTCTTTATATTTCATCTCCCGTCAATTAAAGGAAATGTTTAACTTGAAGGAAAAGCCCAAGTCAAACATTATTGGAAGGAGGAAGACGCCAACTCTACCACGCAATGGATTCACCTAGATAGATGGAAATAAGAAGACCTACATGAAGACTCCCTCCCCCTTTGGATGGTGCTTAGTAGAAAAAAAATAAGAAGAACAGAGGGATAAAAAATTCTTAGATGGGGATACATCCTGATAGGATACTTCGCCGTCAAGGAAGCTTACTTTCTCACCAGACCAGCTCACCCAAACGATCTTGATATTACTTGGAAGGAGTTGTGTACTTTCGATTTGTGGCCTAAGGTTACCACTTTATTATGGTTGTTTGCTAGACTAATAATCCTCACTTGGGAGAACCTCCTCAAAAGGGGCTTTGCAGGACCATCATGGTGTTTCATTTGCGAAAAAAATCCAGAAATCATTGATCTCCTATTGGGCACTTGTGAGCTAACTAGCAATATTTGGATCAAAATATCAGTTGGCTTCAACAAGCCTGTTACAGATCATGGAGATGTCATTATTACCCTCAAAACTTGGCCCAAAGACCCTTTTCAAAGTCCTCTCCTCAACAAACTATGGAAATTAACCCTGGGCTTTTGGTCTGGGCTATTCGGAAGGAGCGTAACCAACACATAGTCAATGAGAAACACAAATATCTCCACAACATTTGGATCCTTCTTCATAAGTAACTTGAAGAAATAATATTCATATCTAATTGGGATGCAAAGGATCTACTTTCACTCCATCAAGAAAAGTTGATCTTTAACAAGTGGCATTTATCCCACCCTCCCACCACTCTTACACCCCTAGCCCACCCACCTTGTTGTCTAGCCTTGATTATTGGAATCCTCTAGATAATCACTTCAAAATAAATTTTGATGGTGCCTCAAAAGGAAATCCAAGGGATACAAGTATTGGAGGTGCAATTCATAACCACAAGGGGGAAATCGTAAGCACATATAGTGGATACATAGGATATGAAAGCAACCATGTTGTTGAATTTGAAGCTTTAACTTAAGGGATCCTCATGGCCCAAAAAATTAATCTCCACCCACTTATTGCTGAAGGGGATTAAAAACTAATTATCTAGATGGCCAAGAAGCTTTACTCAGGCTCCTCCCCTTCTAAATGCTCTATTAATTGGATATTGGAACTCCATTCTCAACATCTTGCTCAAATCATATCTTGACAGGAGGTTATAATATTTTCCCATGTCAGGCAAAAGGCCAACTCCCTTGCTTAATTTCTAGCCAACAAAGGGATATGGCAACGTTTCCCTATTGGGGAAGTGCCTTGCAATTCCCCCACTCCCCAAATTGGGTTTCCCAGTGTCATGAATTGGGTCAACAAGATCTCAAACCCCTGAATTTGGGTGTTGGATGGCATATCCCATGCAATAACTACCCTCATGAATGAAACCCACAACTCATTTTACACAGTTTTTGGCGGCACCATTGGCACACCTTCCAAAACATATCGAGTTTCGAATAGGGAGGTGGTGGAAAGACCACCCTCCCCCGACATTTATGGTGCATGAATAGTTGGTACACTTGCTCTACTTCCTATTGAGAGGAACTCCAAGGTATAATTCTCATCTTTGGGGGAATTTTCAATTCATCTCCATAGCAACTCAAAGTTGGAGAAGGTATTCAGGTGACTAGAATTGATATATAACCCAATACAATCATGGTGCATGAACAATGTCAGCCCTGCAAAGGAGGATGGGGAAGGGGAAGACCTCCCCTCCCACCCTAGCATGGACAAAGTGACGAACACTTTGATTTTAACATCCCTCATTGTAACTACAAAATGGTTGTTGAAGTGGAAACTCAAGAGATTAAGGTCACAATATGCCATCTTTGGGCACTGCATAATCTCCTTGGTCGCCACTTTAGGGACCAAGATGATTTCAATGACATGGAGTTCCACTTGCACCACGCCAAAAATTCCTATCACTAAATTAATAAACTCCTGGGCATGCGTCTCCAGGACTCTATGTCTCCTTCAACTGACATAGTGGATGAATCCCCTTCAATCTCTGCAGATCAGAATGATGCCCAACACGACAAGATCCACAACCCTTCACCAAGGTGTCGACAAACTCATGAAAACTTGAATACTGCTCAAGCTGGCTTGGGCCCCTCCAGTAGCAAGAGTGGCCAAGTCAACAAACATGATGTCTCGCCTTTCCTGCAACAATTAGCACAACTAGTATCATCCAATCAACTGAATTCCACAAGGAACCTTCTTCCTCATGACACATAATAATACAAGCTTTTCCCAATGGTCCAGGAAGACCCTCCAAAGCATTAGATGGGCAAAGCTCGTCTCTCAAGTTAAATCATTTTGCGGCGACAATGTGTCTCTGCTCTGGGATCCCTTAATGTATTTGTTTGTTTTGTTGCTATGTACTTTCCAGGATGACCTATGGTTTCTCCTCTAGGGGCAGAGGCTTCCTAATGGTTTTCTAAACTATTGTATATCTCAGCCTCAATCTTTTAAATAAGGCTGGTTTTTGTTAAGCCTCAACACTCCAATGTATGTAATTTTTGTAGTACAAGTGTAATACAAAGGATTTTTACTTACAAAAGGAAGGTATTAGTTAGTTCTTGTAGTTTTCAGAACCAAATACTTTATTTTGATGTATTTTATTTTAAATTATTGGTCAATAGATCGGGTTTCTTTGTGGCATAATGTTGTTGGTAATTGTTTGAGCTATGATGATGGGGAAGATGTAATTTGAATTTTTGAGGTAACAAGAAATTAACTTACAAAAAAAAATTGTGATGATTCAACCTATATTTATATATAGGAATTAGTGATGATTTCCCTCATTATTAGTTGACAAGTAAATTTTGATAAACTTCTCCATATTTATTATAACCAAAAAAAAAAAAAATTGAAATCAATGTCCCTCTTAACCCATACAAGTCATTACAAAAATATTTGTCAATGAATTTTAGTTCATCATGTCACTAGCAAGGATTTGAACCTAGGTGGAGAAGATATCAACAATTACACACACTCAAGATAACCCCAACTAACAATATTATCTCTATATTCACATTACATATTTATTAAATAGTTTTAAATTTGTAAATACTAGTTAAAAGTATCATCTCTATATTTATTAAATAACTTTATTAACAAATAATTAAACATATCATAAAACAAACCAAATAACTAACCAGGAAAGAAATATGTTTTAATAGGGAATTACATACAACCACTATCCTACATCGTACCTTTTGATATGATTATGAGTAAACTTCCAAACATAACACATTAATATTCAAGATTTTACTAATTGGTTAAGAGGGGTGGTGTCATTCCCTCTCTTAGAAGTTCAATTCTCCCTAAAAGCATGGTATATTTTATTTAGTGAAATAGTAAGGCCATTATACGATTAAGTCACAAAGGGCATTGTATCAACCATACAATGTGATATAATATTCTACCTTTTAATAGAAATCCACATTTGAAATACATTTTTTTATTAGTTTTTCTAAATCATAAAATTATACTAAAACATAAGAATATTGTTGGAAATTTGACTATATTGAGAGGGGTGAATCAATATAGTGCATTCATGATCATCAATTTATAATATTTCTTGTTCAATAGTTATTTTAACTATTAAATGAGTAGCAGTACATCCATATGAATAACAAATTTAACAAGTGAATAACATTAAACTACAACATAAGAAACAATACATAAAACAATCACATGTAGACACCAGATATAAGTGGAAACCCATAAAGGGAAAAACCACGAATTTTGTTGTTGTGGTGTAAATTTAAGCACCCAGTCTCTTTTTACATCAAATTTGTATAGGCATCCACCTACAAGAGACTTTAACCTCTCTTCTATTTTGCAAACTACAACCTGTTGGAGGCACCCACTCCCATTTCTTACATTAGTTTTTGTAGGCTCCTACCTATAGGAGGCTTCAACCTTAATTTTCTTCTACAAACTACAACTTGTTGGAAGCACCCACTTCCACTTCTATAAGCTCCAACTTGTTATTTTTCAAGCAACTACCTGAAAGGATACACTAATCCCCTAATACATGAAAGTTTTTAACATATTGGCTTACTTCGTTTTTTACTTTGAATATTGCCATTTGTTTAACTCTCTTATGCACTCTGCCACCACCCCCTTTACAACTCTTTGTCTCCTTAATTCTACTTCACATCTACTCTTATTTCTCTTTCTCTCTTTGCCAGGTAATTCACGAACTGTGTGTCTCACAAAATCATTTGATTACATTTGAAATTGAAAGTTCCACTATCTCAATTGAAATGGACCTAGTTCGTGAATTGATTCCAACTCAGGGATTTGAAATTGTAAGGTGTCTCTTTGTATTCCACCCATTTATTTCACATTATTCAAAATTTGAAGACTAAAAAAAATAAAGGACCTCAAACTATTCAGAATATAATCACATAAACCAACACCAATGATTGCATAAATAAATTTGAAAGCAGATTTATTTTTGCACATTACAGGATGCATACACATTTTTCTTAAAGACAATCTACGTATATATGTTATATGTTCATTGAAAAGATGTGTATATTCTATTTCATTTTGATTTTTTCTTGCTATTCCACTCAGGCACACCATCCACTCTTTCGGCTCATCAAACATCTTCAAGCGCCTCTGCAACACAACAATAATCATATACCTCACTGCTCAACAACACACTCTATCAACATAATCATACTCAGAATAAAAGTATCATCAATTCATGCTCAACAAAAATATACAAATAACCTTTGATCATCAAGAAATGCATCATCATCATACTCTATTCGTCTTTGACACTCACAATACATTAGCATTTTCAAGCATTCACATCGCAACATCTCTAATATTGAATACATACTCATCAACACCAATGTTGAATACCTTTGGCATCTCCTAAAAATTAAATCAACTGTGGCTTAGACCTTGACCTTATCTTTGTGGTTTCTTAAACCTTCAACACCTTTGCCATCAATGACAATTTTTCCAACAATACCCCCCTTTGGCATTGATGGCAACACTGATATGATCCTCCCCCTTTTATCTTGAGAATCATTTCTCCTAATTTCTCCTAACCTCCCTGAGAATCACTTCTTATTTCTCCCCTCCATTGTGGTGGTCAACACTTATTTCTTCTTACATTCTTGCCTTATACCAATTGTTTTCTTATGGTAGTTATAGGTATGGTGTCCTTCCAAAGCATTGTGCATGTTGCCCGGTGATGTTGAAATAAAGATATCACTCTGCAAACTGACATGATAATCCACATCAACTGAAACAAAAGCATTCCCTTCAAGTTGTTTCAATTGTTCTCCTGTTGCAAGACCCTTCTTATCTTCCATTAAAGGAAACAACTGTTGTAGTATATTCTTAAAATTATATACCTTGTGAGAAGCAGGTAAAGTCAAGTTCTATTTCCAAAGCCTAAAGCTGTTAACAATAGTCTGATTTCATTAGGGGTTAAGGGACACCTTCCTTGACCTCTAAGCTCTTCATAAAAAAATTGAGAATTAGACACTCTTCCTTGCCAAAGCACTTGCCTATACTTTGCAAGGTCTAACATCCATGTAACAATTATATCTTTCACAATATTCACCAAACTGATTTGACATCCATGTGACATGTATCTCTACAAATAAATCCAGGTAGAGGATAATAAAATGTCAAGATTAAAAATTTACAAAGCACTCAGTCATATGGGTTGCAAAATGCCCACCATAAGTCAAGAATGTCATATCCTAACATGTCATCTACTGACTGAACCATTTTCAGTTTGATCTTCTTAGACATGTCAAAATTATATCCATTCAAAGTTACTAACAGGTAAATGGTACTCCCTTTGAACATTTCCAAATTCCTTATCTAATTTATTAATTAGATGTTGTTCAACTTTAACCTTTCCGAGCATAGTAGGCATCTCTTTCTTTAGATGACCAATGATGTATGCATGAATCTGAGCTACTCTTCCTTGCCAAAGCACTTGCCTATACTTTGCAAGGTCTAACATCCATGTAACAATTATATCTTTCACAATATTAACCAAACTGATTTGACATCCATGTGACATGTATCTCTACAAATAAATCTAGGTAGAGGATAATAAAATGTCAAGATTAAAAATTTACAAAGCACTCAGTCATATGGGTTGCAAAATGCCCACCATAAGTCAAGAATGTCATATCCTAACATATCATCTACCGATTGAACCATTTTCAGTTTGATCTTCTCAGATATGTCAAAATTATATTCATTCAAAGTCACTAACAGGTAAATGGTACTCCCTTTGAACATTTCCAAATTCCTTATCTAATTTATTAATTAGATGTTGTTCAACTTTAACCTTTCCGAGCATAGTAGGCATCTCTTTCTTTAGATGACCAATGATGTATGCATGAATCTTAGCTACTCAAGCAGACTTTACAAATTCATAAATATATGATGTTCACCGACCTTTCTAGGGATATCTTTTAAATCAAACAACAAATATTCTTCAGAATGCTCTCTATAACAATCTTCACAATTAGTTTGCACATTTTGTACTTATGGTATCCTCGAGCATATTTATTAAACATCTTCAAACTATTTGTGTTGACTATTAATACATTTCTAGGCTTTAGTATGATGAATAATAACATTTGGTCCATTATACAGATGAGCCAATCCTTGATCGAAAATTGAGACTTGTCTGAAATAGATTTTCCAACAACACTTAAAAGATGACCTAAAGTTGTAACAACATTTTTCGTGAGTTGTTGAGGTGAAACTGGCCCAGGCAAGATTCCCATCCAATATAGAAACTATAAGCTGAATAACTTCTGCTGCAACATGTTCACTAAACCCAAATTCTGAATATGTCACCTCTTCATTGACCTTCACATCATAGAGTAACTGAACAATACACCCCATCACCATCTCTTCTATGCCCCGTGGGCTGTTTATAAGTAAATGTTTTATGTTAAATATTTTAAATATAATTAGATTTGAATTTTTTTGTTTTGTAAGATGATTGTAATACCAAATTTATGATAACTGGACTAGATATAAATATATTAAAGATTATTATTTATTATATTTAAAATTATGATTTTTTTAAACTTTAATATTATAATAATAAATAATATAAATTTAATTTTAAGATTAATGTGAATTCAAAATTCAAACTTCAAATTAGTATAAGAGATTCTTTTTTGAGTAATAATTTGACTATTAAAATATATGAAAGTGTACTTACTTTATTTCTTTCAAATTCCAAATTAGTACAAGAGACTCTCTTTAGAATACCGATTTGTTTATTAAAGTATATGGAAGTGTACATACTTTACTTCTTTTAGATTTGAACATGTGAGGAAACACATATTCTTAACAGTTAAGTCCACTCAAATTGTATCCATACATTCTTGAAATCATGTCTTAAGAATTAAGAAATATTTATGTGGCTTATTAGAAAGAAACCCATCATCTTAATCATTAGGCCAACTTAGATTGTACTATGCATTGCATTCTTGAAAGCATGGCTTAAGAATTGAAAGAAATTTATATGACTTATTAGAAAGAAACACAACATCTTAACCATTAGACCCACTCAAATTGTACACATACATATTGAAATCATGAATTAAGAATCAAGGGAAATTTCAGAAACCAAAGGTTTGGAGAATGAATTGTTCACCAAATCATTTAAGCTAAGATCATTTAGCTCACCAAACCACTCAAACTAAGATCCTTTGACCCTAAACCAATTTCCATAAAAGTTTATTGGGAAAATAACATTTACCATTATTATTATTATTATTATTTTAAATATATTTAAAGGATTTTTTGGACATTTCTCCCCATTTTGAAAATAGTAATCCAAGTAAAATCAATGAATTAATTGTGATTTGGACAACTTAAATTAATATAAACATTAAGTGAAAGAAACACAACATCTTAACCTTTAGACCCACCCAAATTGTACACACATATTATTGAAATCATGAATTAAGAATTAAGGAAATTTTAGAAACCAAAGGTTTGGAGAATGAATTGTTTACCGAATCATTTAAGCTAAGATCATTTAGTTCACCAAACCACTCAAACTAAGATCCTTTAACCCTAAATCAATTTCCATAAAAGTTTATTAGGCAAATAACATTTACCACTATTATTTTTTTTTTAAATATATTTAAAGGAATTTTTTGGACACTTCTCTTCATTTTGAAAATAGTAATCCAAGTAAAATAAATGAATTGATTGTAACTTGGACAACTTAAATTCCATAAAATTTTACTGGGCAAATAACATTTACCATTATTATTATTTTTTAAAATATATTTAAAGAAATTTTTTGGACACTTCTCCTCATTTTGAAAATAGTAATCCAAGTAAAATAAATGAATTGATTGTAATTTGGACAAATTAAATTAATATAAACACTAAGTGAAAAAAACACAACATCTTAACCATTATACCCACTCAAATTGTACACATACATTATTGAAATCATGTGATTATTACGAAAAAAATTCTAAAAATTTACAATGGATCACATAAGCCAAAATTCTAATAATATCATTTTAAAAAAAAGCAACTTTTTTGAAACTTTTTTTGTTGTTGTCAATATCAAAAACATAATTTACAGTAGTAGCCACCGTGGCTCGATTACATTCAATCACCCCAGAAGGCATACATTGGCCATAGAACTTGGGTGCTTGCCAAGGCATTCGAAGCACTTGGTTATTTGCTGCAAAATTACAAAAAAAACATACCGAAAACTATCATAACGGGGGTGGGTGCAGGGGGCTGGGCGGAGGAGTCGCAAAGAGGCGATCCTGATGATGTAGGTGGTAGCTAATGTGATCCACTTGGGTATCCAGTGCTTGGAGGTGATCTTGAGAGTGCCTCAATATACGACACAAACTCTCTAGAGCCTCAAGGGTCTCCATTTGTAGGCTTTGGATAGCGTTAATGTAAGCCACTAATTCATTTCGGCTCTCGTACCTTTGCTCTCACAAGGTGTCCAAGTTGAGCCGAATCTGCTGGAGTTGGACAAAGATGGCTTTAAGGGTTACCGGGGCCTCAATCTCGCTAGGGGATTGGGCTGGGGAGACAGCGATAGCTGCTGCTGAGTGCTGGCTCTCTGTAGACTCTGAGTGGGCACTCGGGTCTTCAGGAACCTCTCGATTATCCATTCCTCGGCCAAAACCACCGTGACGGGCCCAACCACGCTCTCTCGGCTTACATGCGCCCTCCTTTTCCGCTCGTTGTGCTGCGCTAACTCACCAAGTCGCTTCAATTCCGCCCGTCCGGGAGACGACAAGGACTCAGCCATCAAAATGAAAAGATAAGGAGATAAGGGACAACCTTGTCTTAATCCACGAGATGATTGAAATGAGGGGGTTGGCCTGCCACTGATGAGGGGGGAGATATAAGGAGCATAAATGCAAGCTTTAACAAGGTCAAGGAAGGAGGGGTCAAATCCCATTTTTTTAAGGATAGCGTAAGGAAAGAGTGCCTGACCCGGTCGAAAGCATTGGCCAAATCAAGCTTTAGGATAAAGCCTTTTTCTTTGCGAGAGAGGCTAGAATGGATTGCCTCTTGAACAAGAAGGATGGAATCATAGATTTTTCTGTTGGACATGAAGCCTCCTTGGTTCTCAGAAATGAGAGTATGAAGATGGGGTTTAAAGCACAAGGCTAGAATTTTGGTCAGAATTTTATAAGAGGAATTACAAAGAGAAATGGGCCAAAGTCTGGAGAAGGATGAGGGTCGATTTTCTTTGGGAATGAGGGCAAGGTGAGTGGCATTGGTATAGCCTCCAATTTTGCTCCTGCGCTGGGCCCATTGTATCATTTTGACCAATCTTTTTTAATAATTCCCCAATATGTCCTGTAAAAACTAATAGAAAAGCCATCTGGGCCCGGAGCTTTATCTGGCTGCAGGGTCCATATTGCTCTTTGGATCTTTGTTTCTTCAATTTTCCTGTTGAGCAGATTGTTGACTTCCTCATTGACCGTAGTGGGAAGGTACTGGAGGAAATCAGAATAGTCCTCATCGCATCTCGTCTCAGTGACGAGGTCTTGAAAGTGTGCAGAGGCAGCCTTTTTGATTGCTTCTTGATCAAAATGAAGATTGCCTTCTGCATCTATGATGAAATTTATATTGTTCCAAATTTTCCTAACAATGGCTTGTTTGTGGAAAAAAGCGGAATTCTTGTCACGTCCTTGCAGCTAGAGCTGTCTTGATTTAATGCGCCATTTTTGCTCCTCCTCTCTGTTGGCGCGGTAAAGCTGACAGTAAAGATCATTTTCAAGAGCACGATGTTCATGGATGAGCCCAGTTTTTTCGATTTTGTCATGGACGCCTTCCAATCTGCTCTTTATATCTAATTGAATCCTCTCTGGTTCTTTGTAATGTAATTTCGCCCATTCCTTGAGAGCGATTTTAGTGTTCTTCAGCTTGTTTTCCCATATGAATACAGGTGATCCTTCTATATGATGGCTCCAAATATACCAGACAATTTGATTGGCTTGAGGAATATTGTTCCACAGAGGAATGTATTTAAAAGGAATAGGCCCTAAAGGGTGTTTCTCTTCAAGGGTGAGCGTAATTGGGTAATGATCAGAAGCAGAAAAGGGAAGCATGAGGGCTGTAGCCATAGAGAAAGATGAAAGGAAGGAGATGTACACAAGAATTCTGTCTGGCCTCTCCATGATATTGTCCTTCCCAAGTCTTCGGTTACTCCAAGTAAATCTGCGATTTTTAGGAACTATATCTACCAACTCATGCTCCTGCATGATGCCTTCAAGTTGAGCTCTGAAAGGATTTTGGGTGAAACATCCTCCTCTTTTTTCATTGGAGTGAAGTATGAGATTAAAATCTCCTCCTATTATTATATTACTATTCTCTTCTTCATCAATATCAACCTTGATCGAATTCCAACACTGTTCTTTATCTCTGTAGTGATTTGGGGCATAAACATTGTAGATGGTTACTTTTTTTGTTGTCTCCGAGGTTCTCTAATATAACTTTGATCCAGTTCTGATTAATTATGTTGCCTTTAAGTCTCCATTCACTGTTGTTCCAAAGGGTAACTAAGCCCCCATAAGCCCCTCTTGATTCAGAGAGAAGGCCTTCATACTGCTTGAACTTATCTATTATTTCTTTCATTTATGGTTTCCCTTGCTTAGTTTCTTACAAGAGAAGGATTCCTGGTTTCTCATGATTTATTAGATCTTTGAGGGCAACAATTTTGGAGGGGTGCCCTAATCCCCTACTTTTCTAAGAAATGACTTTCATCATTGAGTACAGGTGGTACGAAGGGTTGCTCGCCCTCCTTGTTCCTTAGGCCCCGCTTCTTCACTACTTTGACTCAAAATGCAGGTTTCTATGGGGTTTTGGGTGCCCATTGCAATGTCTTTTTGTGCATTTTCATCCCTTTGTTTCTTAATGGATCTCCTTCTTGGCCCTTGTTTTTTATGTGGTTCAAGGTTTGCACCATGCTCTTTCGAAGAGTTCCTAGTAGCACGAGTGGAGGGGGGTTCAGGGGCAGAGGGAGGACCCCGGAGGGAAGGAGAGGAGCAATGGGCTTCAGGTTGAGAGAGGGGGATGGAGAGAGGAGGATCATCATCGGGAGATGATATGGAGGAAAAGGGGTTGGAAGATTCCAGGGCGGTGTTGGGGGGGGGGGAAGGCAAGACAAAGGGTGCTGAAGGTTGGATGAGAGGATCCTGGGAAGAAGGGGAGGAGGAGGAGGCTAAGGGATTGTAATGAGGAAGAGCAGAGGATGAGTTAGCCTTAGGGTTAGAGGCAGTCTTCTTTTTTTAAACTGTTTCCCATTGTGCATCTTGATCAGGGTTTTCAACATCAATTACTTTAGGACAATGATTAGCAAAGTGGCCATATTCGTGACATACCTTACATTTGAACGAGATCTGCTCGTAATCCAGCTGTTGAATATGGGTCTAATCATCCACTTTGAGCTTAATGGCCTCCGGGAGACCTTTACCAAGGTCTACCTCAACGCAGATCCTGGCACAGGCTTGCATATTGTCCTTTGGTTCGCTACGATCAATGAATTTTTCGACGACATTCCCAATGGCACGAACCGATTCGTCTCCCCAACAGTGAAGGGGGAAGTGAGGGAGGCGAACCCAAACTGGAACTGCATTGGGCACATCCAGCTCGGGATCGAAGTTCGGGGTCCATTTGTTAAGATACAGACCCCTAGAGTCCATGAAATAAGGCCCATTCCTGAAGATTAAATCCTTGTCTTCTTTGGATTCGAAGTGAAAAGTGAAATACCCTTTTCCACAAAAGCGAATGGAGGTTTTGCCATTAATTTTATCGGCCCAGTTTCGTTCAACCCATCGCTGCACCGTCTTCGGAGAGGGCCAAAGCCCAGTAAATTGTCCAATAAGTCCTTTTTCAGCTAGAGAGAGAGCGGCCATGTGAGGAAGAGATGGAGGAAGAATGACTTCCTGCAAACCCTCGAGTTTATTTACAAATTTAGAGATCGCCGGGCGAGGTCTCTGAGGCGGTAGAGATTTAACAAGGGCAGAGAAGGCTAGTTGAGCAGTGGCAGCCTCCGGGGAAGAGCCCAGAGGGGCCATGCTAGCAGAAGAGGGTGAGCAGAGGACAAGGGCGCTGGCTAGCCAAGTGCGGCCGCAGCAGCAGCGTGACCTAGAACATCCCCGAGCGCAACAACAGAGCCAAAGACCACTCTAGATTTTCGATATGCTCGAGGAAACACATATTCTTAACAATTAAGTCCACTAAAATTGTATCTATACATTCCTGAAATGATGTCTCAAGAATTAAGAGAAATTTATGTGGCTTATTAGAAAGAAACACACAATCTTAATCATTAGGCCCACTTAAATTGTACTATACATTGCATTCTTGAAAGCATGACTTAAGAATTGAATGAAATTTATATGACTTATTAGAAAGAAACACCTCATCTTAACCATTAGACCCACTCAAATTGTACACATACATTATTGAAATCATGAATTAAGAATTAAGGGAAATTTTAGAAACCAAAGGTTTGGTGAATGAATTATTCACCAAATCATTTCAGCTAAGATCATTTAGTTCACCAAACCACTCAAACTAAGATCCTTTAACCCTAAATTAATTTCCATAAAAGTTTATTGGGCAAATAACATTTACCATTATTATTAACTTTTTAAAATATATTTAAAAGAATTTTTTGGATACTTCTCCTCATTTTGAAAATAGTAATCCAAGTAAAATAAATGAATTGATTGTAATTTGGACAACTTCAATTAATATAAACATTTAAGTGAAAGAAACACAACATCTTAACCATTAGACCCACTCAAATTGTACAGATACATTATTGAAATCACAAATTAAGAATTAAGGAAAATTTTAGAAACCAAAGGTTTGGAGAATGAATTATTCACCAAATCATTTAAGCTAAGATCATTTAGTTCACCAAACCATTCAAACTAATATCCTTTGACCCTAAATCAATTTCCATAAAAGTTTATTGGGAAAATAACATTTACCACTATTATTATTATTTTTAAATATATTTAAAGGAATTTTTTGGACACTTCTCCTCATTTTGAAAATAGTAATTCAAGTAAAATAAATGAATTGATTGTAATTTGGACAACTTAAATTCCATAAAAGTTTATTGGGCAAATAACATTTACCATTATTATTATTTCTTAAAATATATTTAAAAGAACTTTTTGGACACTTCTCCTCATTTTGAAAACAATAATCTAAATAAAATAAATGAATTGATTGTAATTTGGACAACTTGAATTAATATAAACACTAAGTGAAAGAAACACAACATCTTAATCATTAGACCCACTTAAATTGTACACATACATTATTGAAATCATGTGATTATTATGAAAAAAATTCTAAATATTTACGATGGATCACATACGCTAAAATTCTAATAATATCATTTAAAAAAAAACAAACTTTTTGAAACTTTACTCTTCTTCTTCTTCTTTTTTTTTTGTTGGTCAAACTCTAGTATTATATTATCATATCAAAAAAAGAATTTACAGTAGTAGCCACCATGGCTCGATTACATTCAGTCACCCCAGAAGGCATACATTGCCCGTAGAACTTGGGTGTTTGACAAGGCATTCGAAGCACTTGGTTATTTGCCGCAAAATTACAAAAAAAACATATTGAAAACTATCATCATGGGGGTGGGTGCAGGGGGTTGGGCGGAGGAGCTGCGAAGAGACGATCCTGATGGTGTAGGTGGTCGCTGATGTGATCCACGTGGGTCTCTAGTGCTCGGAGGTGGTCTTGAGAGCCCCTCAATATATGACACAAACTCTCGAGAGCCTCAAGGGTCTCCGTTTGTAGGCTTTGGATAACGTTAATGTAAGCCACTAATTCATTCCGACCCTTGTACCTTTGCTCTTGCAAGGTGTCCAAGTTGAGCCGAATCTGCTGGAGTTGGATGAAGATGGCTTCAAGGGTTACCGGGGCCTCAATCTCGCCAGGGGATTGGGCTGGGGAGACAACGATAGCTGCTGCTGAGTGCTGGCTCTTCGTAGACTCCGAGTGGGCACTCGGGTCTTTAGGAACCTCTCGATTATCCATTCCTCGGCCAAAACCACCGTGACGGGCCCGACCACGCTCTCTCGGCTTACATGCACCCTCCTTTTTCGCTCGCTGTGCTGCGCTAACCTGCCAAGTCGCTTCAATTTCGCCCATCCGGGAGACCAACACTCCACCTTTGTAACCTCAACTGAGCTGTCTCGGATTGCGTCCTACATTTCCTGAGTCTTGTAGACGAAAGACACACAACCACCCCTGTGTTTACACTATTGTCCAAAAAAATGAAACTTTTTAAAACCTTAATCACATGATTTCTTACTTATAATTCACAACATCAATTACGATTAAACCTAATTACAAAACATAAATAAATATTTATTTTTAAATTTACTAAAAATAAAACAATAAATAAATTTAAATACCATCTTTCCCATATTTATATTTAAAAAATATCCGTTACACTTATCTATTAATTATTATTATTCAAATCAATTAAATTACGTTACGTTACTACACATTACATATTTCACCAACTCACCAAAATTGAGTTTATTGTAAAGTTCATTTAATCCCCTTTAACATTTAACATTCTTAATGTGACGAAGACATCACCGAAAAGTACAAATTTCCAAGTACAAACAAAAAATGCTGATCATGTGAACAGTGGAAGAAAGAAACATTCTACTGGTTCCGTGTGGGGGCTTGGGATGCTGCGGCATTTATGGACACTGACCGCGTAAAGTCTCGCACCTGTCACTTCACATCTCCCTCTCCCTCGCTTCGCAGAAGTATCTGAATATGGTAAGGAAAATTCAAACGCGTAGTCCAAAAACGCCGCGTTTTCACTCAGAATCCGTCAATGTTTCTCAGAAAGTTTGGCAAAGATTTGTCTTATTATTTTGAGTGCTTTATAGATTTTTATATTGCTGAATCCATTTACGGTATCAAAAATGATTCTAAACACTCCAAGCACATGACTTTTCAAGTTTTAGTTGAGCGGATTCCGGCAATTTTTTTTTTTTTTTTTGCCGTCCGGGCTATTTCACGGGCTCGGCAGACAACTTCAAATTCAAATTCTTGTCAGCCACTTAACTGCGAACAAATCGGCCAATTAACTGCACACAAATCTTCCCGGAACTTTCCCAGTACACTAAATCCCCTGTCATCTTCTCTTCCTCTGCAAATTTCCTAAATAACCAGACCCTCACATGGTATTCAATTATTATTATTGTCGGTGAGGAATTGTCCTCACTTCACAGAAATCTTCGTAGAACTTTCCAACGTACTCGTTTCTTCTGGTCTTCCTCTTCTTCTGCAAGTTCAGTACGAAATTAGGGCGACCCGTATGGGGCTCCTCCACTGTTATTATTATTATAAGTATTCTTGCGGAGTTGTCCATGCTATGGCAGTTGGAAGGATTATGTTTTCCTCTGCTACTGGCAATTCTAATTCCCATATCAAAATTTTTAACATATCAAAGTCTTTAACAGGCTTTTGAAAGACTGAGAGAAAAAGAGAGACCTTGTATTAAAATGGCAGATGAGTTGACGGCCCGTACGGGACGCCAACAGCAGCGCTATGATAACGAGTACCGCCTCGTTGCAGGGTAATGAAGTTTGCAAAACCTCTCCTGTGAATTTCATGTCAAGACATGCAGTTTTTTTATGGCTGTAAAATCAGGTGGTGGGCCTGCTAGGTTTTTGCTTTTCTTTGGGTTTTTATGTGAGTAATTTTGGTTGGTAGCAGGTGCATTCCATACAGGTACAAGGAGTCTGGCGAGGCTTGCAACGGTGCAATGGGCCAGGAATTGGAGGTGCTGATGATTTTTTCACATGATGGAATGGCACTTCTATTCCCAAAGGTTTGTATTGAAAAGGAAATTGACATCAACTCTTCCTTCACTCTTTAATAATACAATGTATGTTGTTTGTGTTTTCAATCCTAGCACCATTGGATTTCAAAAGTTATAATAACTAAAAATTGCTCTTGCTTTTTGCCAATACACCAAATTGAACACACTAACACTGAACCAAAGTAGCATAACTAAACATGACCCCAAAGAACACAAGGTCTAGGACTCGGGAATAAACAAAGATAATTATGCAGCAGCAGGCAAGAGTCCAGCAGAGGTTTGTCTCTGTGGTTTGGGGTTTGTACCCATCCTGTATCAGTTGATTCATTCTCAACAACAATGTGATCCCAGCCACCATTGCTAGGTTTAGTAGGCATGGTCGTATTGGAAATGGCTAAGGTTTTGTATAAAATGCTTCCTTTAACTATTGATATAAACTGTAGTGCACATATGGGAGCCACAAAGTAGGCACCATAAGCCAGAATAGATTAGGCTAAGGCATGGTTAGCGGACAAAACTACTCAACAGCATAATCCCTATCAAAACTGCCAATTGGGCATGTTATATGGCTTGAAACAGTCCGGTTCCAAGGTGACTAGAAATAGTACACTATCACGGACTCTTTTTCTGTACTTCGGCTTAGCACTTGCTAACCACAGGGGGATCATTAGATGATTTTAGGAGTCAAACTACGATGCAATAAATAATCAGTGATACTTAAATCAAGCTGCTAACTTGCTGTACTGAATAAATCTGTGTGTAATAATGAAAAAAATAATGAGCAATAAGTGATTAAATGACTGAAATTTAACACAGAAAATGATGCATTACTTATCAATGATTTTGAGGACGAAATCTAAAATGATTACACCATAAAAAATGTGCTAGTAAAAGTGTGGATTAGAATTTACTGCAAGCCGTAAATTGACTTTCTGAAGCTAAAAAGGGATGAAAATCTACGCAGAAAATTAATATGATGCTGGCAACGAAACTCAGTGCAGCTGTAAGGCAAAAACACACTTATCTAATTGCAGAAAACAGAAATTACAGCAAAAAATTATAGCTGTTTTAGTTAATTATTATTATTATTATTATTTTTTTTACAGTATTTTTTGATTTTTGATTTTTATCAGGATTTTTAAATGCATGGAAATTGAGAAAAACACGAGTTTTTCTTCCTTTTTGTGATAAAATTAAAATAACAGCAAGCTAATCTTGTTGTAATCAGGCTAAAATAGAATGAGAAATGGCTTAAATGCCTACCTAAATATGGCTATCATGCACGTTACTCAATGTTTTGATGTGGAAGCTCTTTTTAAATGAGAAATCAAGGGCTAAGATTCAGTAAATAAGTGCTTTCTAATGGAGTCAAATGAAATAGAGAGAAGCGAAAGCGAGTCGGGGTAGAAGACGATACAACCCTATCACTCAAACCTTAGTGAAATCAAGATTAAACACCAGTGAAAGCCTAAAAAAATAAAAGTTTCACACATAAACAACTCGCATTAGTTGCCAATGAATATTATTAAAAGTTGTAGGTAGATTGGAGTTCTATCAAGTTTTTACAACACACTTCAAGGTACAAATCAACTCTGCTGAATGGGATAATACTAGTTATAATTTGGCACAACCAATCCACCACCATAGGTACTCCTTGTGAATAGTTAATCTCAATCTCTCTAGGGGGAATAAAATGAGAAGGGGAAGAAGAAATGATGAGCACAAGCCCTCAAGATCTCACACCCTTCTTTTTCTTAGTACAAAATATAGACAAATAAGAGAATAAGAATAGGTAAGATAGAAATAGAAGGGATATAAAAATAGTAGTCTCCAAATATAGCATTCATTTTTTTGAGTTAAAATAGCATGTGTATGAAGAAACTACCTCTCTAAAAGATCACCTTCCTTCCATAATAACCACCCATTAGAGAAATTGCACATGCATACGGCTAATTGTTTCTTTTAATACACCTTTTTTCATGCCTAGAATAGACCCTACGAATTTCTCAAGGGTGGAATACCCTAAAATTAAGCTTTAAGTTATGCAATAAATGAGAATCAAATAGTATGATGAGCTAGGCTACTTTTGGGAAGGAGAAACTTTTAAACTAATAATATAAGCTCCTCTAGGCCATTTTGATGCGCATCATGGTTTCTCCTTCGTGCAAAGGGAAAGGTTTCCATCATTTTCTTTCTCTTAGAAGATTATTCCTCATCGATTGCGACACATGATTTGAGTGGTGATCCATAGGTTAGAGCATCTTGATTGTCGTTAGCCTCATTAGAAGTCATCTCGCATCCAACAAGATTGATCATCATTGGGTCTTGATTGGATATTTTGGTTAGTGTTTGATTTAAGATCATTATTCACACTAATAGGTAGTGCTTGTTCCTTGTGGTCTATTACCCCTGTACCACTAGGGGTACATAGAATTTTTCCAGTGCATCAGTCACCACCATTTGACGCCCAAGGTCACAAGCTAAAGACATGTAAAAACCATGTGAGGCCTTGTGTTAGGTCTCTTAGACCTGTGTCTTGTCAGCTTGAGTATGTATCTATTTTGTTTGGTTAGACCATGCCTTGTCCCTTGAAAGCTTCATCTAGGTGATTAGAGGACGTAGGTAGGGTTCTCATGAGGACTCGTGGTTTTTTGGGAGCCTGCATTTGTAGGAGTGGTCACTAGTGTATGGGCGGCTAATCTAGCCTGCGTCAAGGCGTACCTATGTCATTCACATGGTTAGTGTCTATAGAGTTTGTAGGTGATCTTGGCTTTGGTGCAGTATTACTCATGACGACTCTCACAACATAACAATCTCTTGCGACAACTTTCACATTTCCCGAATCAGTATATCATTCCCAATGCAAAATGGTCCAAGTGGTAAACAAGTCAACCTAGTCTCATAGTATAGAGCATGATGAGAGGATTCCATGCCATGTGGAGTTTTTTTGATTTGAGCATATGATGGTTCGTTACAACTTCGTTAAACTTGGTCAACAATATAGGAAAAACTTCTAGGGGGATTTTCAGTTAGATAATTGGGTTGTTCGTGACATGCATGACTTCAAAAGCAATCTACTCATTGAAAGGAACAAAACCCATGTTTCAGATCTTGCAAATCCTCAAGGGCATTAGAGATCATCCACTTGGGCATGATGATGTGGCAAAACAAGTTTCTAGGAGGCTTAATAGGGGCAAAACTTGACAACATTTGACATATAATATGTCAAGATTGATCTACAAAACGAGAGGAACAACACCCATGTCTCGGTTTCTGGAAATTCCCAAGGGTGTTAGAGCTCCAGCAGGGCTGCGGGCATGATGATGTGGCATGTAGGTGATGATGTGGCAATGATGGGCAAGATATGAAGATTCCAAGAGATACCCAATTCAGATCTAGGTCAGTCTTAGCATACCTAGGTGTTAGAATTGTCAAAAAATCAAGGGCATTAGGGAGCCAACTTGCATGTGGCTAAGTCTAGTTACTAAAGGGAAAAGTCAAGTAAAAAATAAGCGTTGGTGAAGTTAACTAGCTGTTGGAGACTTGGTGGACCAATTAGTTGAGCAGTGGACCATGAACAAAGAGAATCTTGAACTAAATTGTGGAAATTTGTCCAAGTTGACTAAGTTGTGGAAATTGTAATATTTTATGAAATGGAATTGGAAGCTCTTTCGGTCATCTAACAAGGTCCTAGACGTCCTAACTTGTACAATCCTCCCTCTCGAACATCAATCACTCCTGTTGAGTTTATGCTTGAGCTCCAAAAATCTGACCATCAGGTGACTGAAGCAAAAATCTTCTTGTAGTCCACTCCTTCTTTCTGGGAGAATCGTCGTCACAAACCTTGCTTGGTACTTCTGGATGCTTTCATTTGTTGCATGAATCATTGCATTGGCAATCTCCACAATTTCTTCCTTTTGCAAAACTTCACTCATGAAGCCATGGAAGAAAAAATTATAACCAAGCAAAATACAAGGACAAGAGGCTGACCAAAAAAAAAAATAGTAATAATGAAGGAAAAATATGGATTACTTATCTCTTAAGTAAGGAAGGAAACTGCGGAGGATTGTCAACTCCCTCTTTGACAAATATGTAAGAGAAACTCAGAAACCTATAATGTGCCTAGAGGCACAAATGCCCCCAAACATTACTAGAAGTAGATCCTAAGGGAATAATTCCTTTGACTTCTTTTGAGGTGGGTGCTCATCATCATCATCATCAACATTTGGTTGCTGATGCATGCTGCTTTTGCTTCCTTTTCTTCTCAGAACATTGGGAGGCATAGTGTCCAAAATTATGACAAGTCAAGCACTTGACCTTTAACATATCCTTCTTCTTTTGATCTTGAAGAGGAGTGGGTCTTCTACCTATATTCTTCTTATCAAACTTTGCAAAGTTTCTTCTTCCTTTCCCTTTCATTGTATGAGCTGCAAGGGCTTGTGTTTCTTCATCTTGTGGATTTTGCAAGCTCTTCTTGGACAATAGTTTGGCCTCCTCTTGTACACAATCAATCCATAACTTATCAAACATGGGTAGTTTTTCTCGTGCACAAATTGCCTAAATAAATGGCTCCCACGAGGAGGGAAATCCATTGAGAGTCACTGTAACAAGCTCTGAACCATCAATGGTATTTCCAATAGCTACAAGCTCATCTTTGATGTATGAGACTCTCTTAAGATATGAGACAACTGAATCTGATTTAGTCATCATGACATTACGAATATGATTTCTCAAGATTAACTTCCTTTTAGTGTTGCTATGCTCATAAAATCCTACCAGAGAATTATATGCTTCCTTGGTAGCCTTCAATGCAAAAACATGAGGAATCAAGTGGTCCTTTATGGAATCTACCAAGATTCTCTTGGCCTTGGCTTCATTCTTTTTATCCTTGGCTTTCTCCTCAACTCCCTTTGGCTGTGGAATAACTTTCTCTACATGATCCTCAAGTTCATTCTCTTCCAAGATAAGGAGTATCCTGGTCTTCCAGGATCTGAAGTCGATGGCACCATCTAACCTGTCTTCAACTTTGAGACTTGGTGCCATTTTGACAAGAGATCAAAAATCTAGTCAAGCTACTGAACACTTGTCTCTTAGCTTGACTTCAATGTTTGCTCTTTCAACAAGAAGACTCTGATCCCATGTTGATTTTTCTACAAAAGCACAGTAGAATACTATCTTTTGCGAGATAATTACTACCTAATGATTCTTCACACAATATTCTTATGCCACTGATATCATTGAGCAATTACATTTCATAAAATATCAATAATAAATGCATCGAAAATAGTAAAGATCATAGAAAGACAACCATGCATAATAGAGACAATCCTTTTTATTTTGGGACAAAACCCAACAACTTTTCTTTTAGGAGAGATTATTCTTCAACAAAGTTTACAAATCCAAATTGTCTAAAAATATGTGCCAATGTCGAAGTCAAAAAAATACTAGTCAAACTTCGTCAAATTTAGTGTTGTGGCTCTTGTGGTCAACTACAGTCAATCTGTGGTTGACTGTGGTCAAACTAGTCAAACTTCGACTTGTGGCTCTTGCGGTCAACTTGTGATTGATTGCGATCAAATTCATACCTCTTGCAGCTCAGTTAACCTATGTCAAACTCGGTCAAACGAAGAGATAAACATCTTGTTCAAAAACAATCAATTCGTCCTCCTTTCCTCCACATGTGCGGTTTTCCAAGAGACCTCAGAAATGAAGAAGAAACTTGCTTGGTTGGTGGTGAAAAACTGAAATGTCACATCATGTATTTATAGTCGTCGAATGGGCTAAAATGTTAAAGTTGGCAATTAGTGCCAAATTCTACTTTGGACTACTCAATTGATGGAGATATTTATTGCATTGAATTCCTCTTTTCGAGAGGACCAAAATCAACCTAAAGATCACCCAAATCGGACAAGGAGAAATGTGTTCTTGAAGTGAAGCCTACACATGTGTAAATTATCAAGGTCAACCACATGATCATGTAGGCTCATGAAGCCTAAGCGACATGTCTCTTGACCCTCAATGACTTGTATACATAAGGATGACCTCATTTGGCACCTCATCAACTCACACATTCTTCTCTCTCCTCATCCGATTGGTTTGTACACCTCATTAGGCAGCTGATTTTCTCACATGTGTGGCAGAAAGGAGGACGAAAATTAAAGGGGTGAAAATCTGAAGTTTTTCTACAGTTTAACCAGCATTGACCAACATTGACTTTGACTTTCTCGGCAGAATTTTGTTCGGATATTTCGACACATAGGAAATAGTTAAGTATAACTTGATCTAACATAAAGTTAGTTAAAGTGTGTTTCTTTAGTATGTACTTTTGTAACTTATAATCTAACGGTCACGATATGTAGTGATTTGACGATTCATGCTCTCCTTGGTATTACCGACACTTGATTCGTGGCTTAGCACCCAATTGGTCCATGATCTCTATTTAAATAACATGGAGGGTCATTTGTCTGGTGGCCGTTTATGAAATAAGCTTATGTAAATTTTCTTTCTTTACATTAATAAATTGCTTGAAGTAGCCGCGTTGGCTCAGGCTGAAGATTGTTTCCCTCTTTGAGGGTTTTAACCACGTCAAATATTGGTGTACTGCTCTGTGATCTGTTTGTGAGCGGTGACCTTTGGTGTTTTGATCTAAGGAACTTACCCTATAAATTCCTACATGGTATCAGAGCTGTTTGAGGGCCGCATCTGTTGATCCAATTCTGAAGTCGGTTTTGACCGCTTGCGACTGCCATTTTCCAAATCTACTGTTTCTGACCACTTTCGGGCCTGGAGAATTGCTATGTTGGGTTCGGAGCCTCTGTTCCAGTGAGGAATCCCTTTTGTTTCATGGGAAAAGGTTTCCGGTTGCCCTAGCTATGTCATTTTAGATCTGGAGGTATAAAGTATTTTTTGCAGTTATATTTATTTATCCCTCTGTTTATTTCGGTTTATAGTCATTTTTATTATTATTACCGGATCTATACCTTCTTCTTTGCGTATGGTCTTTGCTCTGCGCTTTGTGCGATCTGGCAAACGAGAAACAGAAAGACGAGATTTTTCTCCTACTTATGCTCTTTCCCTACAACTTTGTGCGATCTTGGGAAATAAGAAATAGCGAGAAAGATATTTAGTTTCCGGGCGGATTAACCAGAAATCTAACATCAAGCTGCAAGATTTGCATAGTTTTTGTTTTTTGTTGTTGTTGTTTGCGTGGTTGTTTTTTGAAGGAAAAAGAACACGCACTTCAAAGAGCAAAAAAAAAAAAAAACCACATTCCTCCTTTTCAACAATTACTAAATCTTTTAACTAACTCACTTGGTCTAAAGTTACTTTATGAGAATAGAGGCCTTGGCTTCAAGTTTTTTTGTCAAGTTACTTTTTCTAAAAAGCTTTTTGTCAAGTTACTTTTTCTATTTTTTTTGTCTAGTTATTTAAAAAAAAAAAAAACCTTTTTGTTAAGTTATTTTAACAAAAAAAAACACATGTAATTTATGTTTTAAAATTACTTTATGTAATAGTGTTTCTCACCCATTATAAAAAGTGAGTCACTTATAGTTTAAAGACACTCTATCTTTTATTTAAGTTACAATCTACTTGGTCATTAGTTCATAAAGTAACATTGTAAAAAATGATTCTCACTTATCTATAAAAGTGGGTCACATAAAGTGGTATTTAAAAAAAAAAGTGAGCTTATTATATTAAGTTTAGAAAGGGGCGATTTTTTTTTTTTTTTTAAAGTTCAACTTTATCATCAACTTTCAACCTATCACGTGACTACTTGGCATCTATTATAAGTTTTCTTCAAAAATGTATAACCTCTTCATCCAGAAGCTGTTTTCAGAGCTGTTTTTTTTGAACCGGACTAATTTTTCGAGATCTTTCTATTGGAGCAGTTAGTTTCAACCTTTACATCTTCAATTTTTAAAAATGGAAAGTACATGCCCGGTTATTCTTAACAACACCAATTATTTCCAATGGCTATCCTACATGGTAGACTTACTTAGAAGTAAATGACTTTATAGAATAGCATCAGGACTAGAATCTAAATCTACTGATGAAGATAAAAAGGCTAAATGGGAAAATAAACAAGATCAAACATGAGGGTCGATAGGAATGTCCATTGCTCAAAATCTTAGATTTCATATCCAAGAAATTGACTCCCTCGATGAAGCTATGATAAAGCTAAATACTGTTTTTGGCATTCAAAATGAAATCAGAGCCCACTAGCTTGAAAATGAGTTGCTTACTTTGGACCCCAATAATTTCTCCTTTATTGAAGATTTTTTGTCCAAATTCAAAACCCTTAGACTTCTCTTAGAAGGTTGTAAGGTTAAAAAGGAAGATGGTAGTCATATCTATTCCAATCTTGCTAAGTTAGGCCCTGCATACTTTGTATTTGTTTCCACCTTCCATTCCACTAGAGAAGCCCTCATTTCTCAAGGAACACCCTACAAGTTCCCCTCTTTTGATGCCTTTTGCGATTATTTGATAAGAGAACAAGAAAAACTCTTACACCTTGGTCTTATTAATGCTGGAAACTCTTCTAAGAAAGCCTTAACAGCCCAACAACAACCAAATCCAAAGAATCCTAAGAAGCAACATCCTAAAAAGAATGGTCCTAAACCAAACAAGGGTCTTAAACACTTTCAGCCGCAAATTGAAAAAGCAACTCAACAAACTGATAAGGCAAATAAAAGCAAAGGGAAGAAGACAGATAGACATTGCAACTTTTGTAATTGTGATGGCCACATAGAGTCAAAATGTTTTAAGAAGATGGAAGCCTTGGAAGCAGCAATGAAGAAAAACAACATCCATTTGAAGAACTCTTCAACTTCATCTTCGGGAATGACACTTTCTACATGTGGTTGTCAAGCATCAAGATCTGGTTATGCATTGAATGTATCTTCTTCTTCTCATTCTCGTGAGTGACTAATTGATTCTGGAGCCTCTTACCACATGGCAAAAAATAAAGCCATGTTTTCTTCTTTAAATTATTGTAACACCAAAAATATTTATGTTGGTGATGATAGATTTCTTAGTGTTGTAGGGTCTGAAACCATTCATCTAGATAATGGTTTGTTTAATGATGTATTATGTGTTCCTACCTTGTCCTGCAACCTTCTATCTATTATCAGATAACTCATTAAGGTGAAGGGAAAACCGTAGAATTCTCACCTCATGATGTTGTAATTAAGGACCTAAGAGATCCTAGACATATTTTAGCTATTGGCATTGCTGATGATTTCACAAGGTTGTATAAGTTTGACAACTTTGGGTCATCAAGTCTTCCCTCCATTTTTGTTGCTCATAATGATGAAGTGAGCCAACTTTGGCATGACCGATTTGGTCACTTAAACTATTACTCTCTCCAAACTCTATTTAAAGAAAATATGGTGACAGGTCTTCCTATGGTATCTTGCCTAGATGGTGTTTGTTCCAGTTGTGTACTCGGAAAACATCATCGGGATAGTTTTGACAAACATGCCTCTTGGCACGCTTCAACCCCTTTGTAGCTTGTGCACAGTGATTTATGTGGTCCACTTCCAGTTGTTTCTTTCTTTGGCTAGAAGTACTTCTTGACTTTCATTTATGATTTTTCCAGACATAATTGGGTATACTTCTTAAAACTCAAGAGTGAAGTTTTTAACATGTTCTTGGCCTTTAAGGCCTTTGTTGAGAAACAATCTGGACATCAAATTCTTAAGTTAAGATTTGATAATGGAGGAGAATATGTTAACAACTATGTTGCACGGGTTCCCGCACCCGGGGGTGGGGTTCCCGAACCCGCACCGGGTTCCCGCACCCAAGTACCGGATTCTCCGCACCCAAGTACCCTGAAGAACCCAAACGAACCGGGTTCTTCAAAAAAAAAATTCGGGTTCTTGGGTTCTTTTGGTATGAAGAACCCATCGTTTGGGTACTTAGAACCTGAATTTCAGGTTCTTCAGGGTTCTTCAGGGTTCTTCATGAACAATTTTTTCAAATATATAAATTTTTTTAAATGATTAAAAATTAAAAAATTTAATTAAATTTTAATAAATATTAAAAATAAATTATAATTTAATAAAATAGAGTTTGTTTAGTCTTAAATTCTCCACCCTCTTCATTCTGCACGCTGCTTCCCATTCTTTCTCACCGCCCAGCATTCCACTGCTCGCAAACGCAGCATTCTCTGCTATCGAACCATTTTCCTCATCCCTCTTACGTCGTCGTAGCATCATTAACCCTGCAAATAAATGCACTCAGAAAACGAAGCAATCATCCCTCGAGCTCCATCCTTCTTTTGCCATGGACGTTAACCTGCACAACAAAACGCACACAAAAAAAGTGTGGCTTTCGACCTGCATAGTTTCTCTGCTACCGAGCCTTCAGATTCTGCTTTGCGTCGACATCGGGCTCCTCCTCCCGTCGCCCAACCTGAAACTCACGCAGATAAGAAATATCATATGTATGCGTTGATTTGTTTTGATCGGATTCATTTTGCGTGCATAAGGGTTTAGTATAGTTTAGGTTTAGATTTGTTAATTTTTAATTTTGTTGGTTTAGATTTAAATCTTAGTTTTTATTCATTCTGCTTTTGATAGCGTTAGTTTTAAAATAGTTTTATTTTATGATAGGTTTTAGATTTCGTTTTTTTTTAGTTTGACTCTTAGTTTTAGATTTTTTGGTTTAGTTTTAGTTTAGAGCGTTAATTTGGATATAAAAATTTTGAAAAATAAAAAATTATAAAATAAAAAATTCAAAAAATATTTTAAATTTTTGTTCTTAGAGTTTGTTTAGCCTTAATTTTCATTAAATTTATAATTTATAAATTTAATTTATAAAATATAGTATTATATATGATATATAAATTATAATTTATAATTTATAATATATATTAATATAAAAATACCCAGACGAACCCACGCACCCTGTTTCAAAAAATGCCGTCTCCGTCTCCGTCCCCGTCCCCGCACCCGCACCCGCACCTACGTTTCTTGGCAACATAGGTTAACAACAAATTTATCAACTTTTGCACTGAACATGGCATTCAATTGCAACATACAGTTCTGTATACTTCACAACAAAATGGTGTAGCTGAAAGGAAGAATCGAACTCTAAAAGAAATGGCTAATTGTATGCTTCAATCTAGAGGTCTTAGTCTTAATTTTTGGGCAGAAGCAATTAACTGTGCAAATTACATAGTAAATCACACTCCTACTAAGGTTTTAAGGAATATCACTCCAGAAGAAGCTTGGAGCTCAATCAAACCACATGTAAGTCACTTTCGTGTTTTTGGAAGTGAATCTTGGGCCCATATTCCAGATGAGAAACATAAAGCCTTAGAACCTAAGAGTGAAAAATATATTTTTATTGGATATTCTGAAGCTGTCAAAGGATATAGACTTCTTCAACCCAAATCCAAAAATGTAATCTTTAGAAGAGATGTAAAATTTGATGAAAATATATTGGCCTGCGAGCCTAGTTCGGCGGGTGTGCCACCTTTGGCTCGTGAGCTTGATTCGACATATGTGCCACCTCTCTCTATCTCTTCTACTTCTGACAACATTCCTTCTACTTTGGATGAGGACAACGAAAATGAAAATCCTCCTCCACCTCCTCATGATCTTCCTTCAGCTCCACAGCTTCCAAAATGGGTTCGCTCTACTCGGGATGCAGCAGGTTCTCTTGCAGGTGACCCTGCAGATCAATGTTGAACACGTTCTCAGTTCGACAAAGCCTCTTCTTTATTGGCTCAAGTTCTAGAAATTTATGATCCAGATACCTTTGAAGAAGCTTCAGGTCATCTAGATTGGGATGCAACTATGAATGAAGAATATTGTTCCTTACTGGCAAACGATACTTGGGATCTTGTTCCTCTTCCGAAGGGAAGAAAACTTGTCAGATGCAAATGGGTTTACAGAACAAAGTTTGGACCAGATGGAAAAGTGGATAAACATAAAACTCGTCTTGTTGCTGAAGGATTTTCACAAGTTGAAGGCATTGACTATACTGAAACCTTCTCCCCGGTTGCCAAAATGAATTCTATCTGCCTTGTTCTTTCCCTTGCTGCCTCTTTTAAATGGGAAGTCCATCAGATGGATGTTAAATCCGCCTTCTTACATGGGGACTTGCATGAAGAAATCTACATGGAACAACCCCCTGGCTTTGTCCAAAAAGACTCTAGCCTTGTTTGTCGCCTTAAGAAGTCTCTCTATGGTCTCAAACAAGCCCCTCAAGCTTGGTATGTCAAAATGGATAGCTTTCTCTTAGATAATGGCTTTTCTAGATGTCATTTTGACAACACTATCTACACCAAGAAAGTGGGTAAGTCCTTAGTCATCCTTATTCTTTATGTTGATGATCTTATCCTTACTGGTAGTGATCCCAACCATATAAACCATGTGAAGTCTAGCCTCAAAAAGAAGTTTGAAATGATAGACTTAGGACACTTGCATTATTTCCTTGATCTTCAAGTCTTGCAATCCAAAGAAGGTATTACCCTTTCTCAGTCCAAGTATGCCTGTGATCTTCTACGCCACTTTCACGTGGAAGACTTTAAGCCAACTCCTTCTCCATTTCAGATGGGAGTCAAGCTTTCAGTCACTTGTACTTCCCCTGAGGTTGATGCTACCTTATACCGTCAACTTGTTGGTAAACTTTTGTATCTAACCCATACCCGTCCTCACCTTTCCTTTGTCGCTGGTCTTATTGCTCGATTTATGCACAAACCTCATGAAAGTCACTGGAAAGCAGCTAAAATAATATTTCAATATGTTTGAGGTACAGTTCAGTTCGAGATTCATTACCGAGCAGGAGTATCTCCATTGTTGGTTGGTTTCACTGACTCTGATTGGGCTGGTGACCCTGATGATCGAAAGTCTACTGCAGGTTACGTATTCACTCTTGGTTCAGGACCTATTACATGGCCTTGTAAGAAACAAAGAGCCATCTCACTTTCTTTGGCAGAAGCAGAGTATCGTGGTGTTGTTGAAGCCAACAAGGAAGCCCTGTGGCTTCGTTATATCCTGTCCGAATTTGGTCTTCATCAGCAACATCCAACAACACTTTGGTGTGATAATCAGAGTGCCATTCAACTATGAAAAGATCCAGTTCAACATCAGTGCAACAAACACATTGAGCTACACGTGCACTTCATCAGAAAGCTCATTCATAATCGCGTTCTTGAAGTGCATTATTGTTCAACCAATGATCAAGTTGTTGATATCTTTACAACGGCTCTCACAGAATCGAAGTTTACCAAACTTCGATCTATGCTTGGAGTTCGGGAAAGTTATTATTAAGGGGGGTAGTCTCTAATGCCTCCTTCCTTTTCCTATTGTGTCACCTTTGTAAATCCTTCAATCCTATCCCAAGTTGTTCTTAAGGGGGGATGTTAGGATATTCCGACACATAGGAAATAGTTAAGTATAACTTGGTTTAGCGTAAAGTTAGGTAAAGTGTGTTTCTTTAGTATGTACTTTTGTAACTTATAATCCGATGGTCACGATATGTAGTGATCCGACGGTTCATTCTCTCCTCGGTATTACCGACACTTGATTCGTGGGTTAACACCCGATTGGTCCATGATCTCTATTTAAAGAGCATGGAGGGTCATTATCCGACGACTGTTTATGAGAGAAGCTTATGTAAATTTTCTTTCTTTACATTAATAAATTGACTGAAGTGGCCACGTTGGCTTAGGCCGTGGACTATTTCCCTCTTTGAGGGTTTTAACCACGTTAAATACTGGTGTACTGATCTGTGATGTGTTTGTGAGCAGTGACCTTTGGTTTTTTGATCTAAGGAACTTACCCTTTAAATTCCTACAAATTTCAGTTTGATCTTTTTGGGCATTTTTCTGTTTGGACACAGGCTATACTGTTTAGCACAGAAATCGAGAATTTCTTGGTACTTTGACCTGTGCTGACTATAGGCTTGTTTGACCACAAACTTGACTTTAGGATGACCGAGTTTGACTTATGTTTTGATGACTGTTTTGGGTTGACTTTGACCAACAAGAGAGGCTGAGTTTCTCTCTCCTTTGGCCGAGTTGTTTTGAAGAAGTTTGACCAGACTTCGACTGTTGTTGACTTTCTTGTTAGGGATGATTTCACTGCTATTGACTGAGGGCATGATTGTAGATTTGATAGGGTTGTTTTGGACAGTGGTTTTGATCATCTATTGGCAAGTCAATTTTGACTTTATTGTACTCTCTCACAGCTTAACATTTGATATAATAATAAGAAGAATTGATCAAAGGGTTTTCCCCATCTTGGGGTATTTCCCTGGCATTTGCCAAACACTGGTGTTCTTTTGTCTTGGCTTATCTTCTGCACTTATTGTTTATGTTCTATCTATAGTTACTTTCAATGTGATTGCTATTAGAAATTAAATTGGAAATTGTCATTGGGCTATTTATCGGACATTGAAGTAATTGTTGCAAGCATAGAACATACCATTGCTATCTAAAATTAACATGGTGTCAGAGCCCAGGTGAAGACAAAGACAAAGCAAGAGAGAAAAACAATCACTACGATATCTGTTGGACAGAGACTAGTAGTCAAGTATCAATGGCCACTAAATCTTACTTCAAGACTGAGGACAAGCTCAATGAAAAATCTGACTATCATGCATGGAAGATGACTTTGGATCTGACTTTGGAGGAGCATGAAGTATTGGACTATGCAAGGAAAAGTGGTGGAGCCTCCTTCAAATGCACCGATTGCTGCTAAGACGAAGTATAGAAAAGGTGAGGTCAAAACAAAGAAAAAATTGATTGAATCCATTCAAAAGAATTTGGTTGCATATATTTCTGATTTGGGAACTTCTAAGGATATATATGATAAGTTGGTTGGGATGTTCAAAGTGAACAATGCAAATCAAATCCTCTTTCTAAAAAACAAGTTGAAGGATATCAAGATGGATAAAGGGGAGTCTATCTAATCCTACTTCATAAGAATAACACAAATCACGAATGACCTACTATCTATTGGAGAAGTTATTGCTTACAGGGAGCTCACTCTCATTGCACTTGGAGGTCTTTCAAGACCTTGGGATGTATTTGTCACTACTATTCTCAACAATGACAGGATACCTGGTTTCAATGAGTTATTGGCTACATGCACTCAAGAGGAGCGTAGGATGATGGAGGGAGATAAGCCCTCCAATGGAAATGAACCTACTGTCTTTTCTGCTCATGCAAAAAGGAAGACTAATGCTGGTCCAAGGAGACAAGGTCAAGGATCTAGGAAGGGATTCAAGGAAGGAAGAAAAGGAAGGTGCTACAATTGCAACAGGTTTGGCCACTATGCTAGAAAGTGTCCTCACAAGAAAAATCCTCCAAGGGATGACGACAACAACAACAATAACAATTTCAAAGCCAATGGCAATCAAAGGAACAACAGGTTCAACGACAAAGTAGAGAGGAATGCTTCGACTGCTCGAAATGGAAATGGTTGACCTCCCAAAAGGACAAGAAATGCCAGGTATGATGAAAGTAACGTTGTAGAAAAACAAGATGAGTTTTATCTCATTTCTGCCCTATCTACTACCTTTCCTTCGAAGACTTTGGATCATTGGTTGATTGATAGTGGAGCCTCAAGGCACTTCACTAGATACAATGAGGCCCTCTCAAATTTGATTGAAAATAAAACTAATCTAAAGATCATACTTGAAGATAATGCCACCTACCTTATGAAAGAGATAGGTATTATCACTTTTCACTTGAATCAAAGTTCAAACCATTCATCTACAAGAAGTATTGTATGTGCCCGATTTGAAGAAGAACTTGGTGTCTATTTCTGCGATGGAAATGTACGTATTTGTCATAGAAACCCTAAAGATGCATTTACTCTTGTATTTAGGGTTGATGGTCTCTATCAAGTTGGTGGAAGTCCTTTGGGAGTTTTGGCAAGTGATACGTCTCTTCAAAGTGAATTATGACACTGGAGATTTGCCCACTTACATTACAAAGCCTTACCTGGGGTAAGGAAGATGGTCATAGGTATACTCGAGTTTAATATGAATCATGAAGGAGTTTGTGAGGGTTGTGCAGTTGGGAAACATACAAAGGGACCATTCCCTTCTATTGAAAGCATGATTACCGATATTCTTAAATTGGTCCATTTTGACCTATCTGGTGCCTTGCTAGTAACCTCATTGGGAGGATACTCATATTATCCAATCTTTGTGGATGACTACTCATACAAAACATGGATCTATTTCTTGAAGAGGAAGGATGAAGTGTTCAAATGATTCCGTTCTTTCAAGGCATTGGTGGAAAATCAAATAACAAAGAAGATCAAGATGTTGAAGACCGACAATGGAACCAAATATGAATCAAATGAATTTAATGACTTTTTGCAGAGAGGTTGGCATTAAGAGGGAGACAACTGTTCCATACACTTTTGAGTAGAATGGCGTTGCTAAAAGGAAGAATCGAACGATTATGGAAGCCACTCATGCCATGATTTATGATCAAGGTCTACTGAAGTTCTTATGAGGAGAAGATGCCAATGCTGTCTTATATGTTCAAAATGGGAGCTCACATCAAGCTTTGGATTTCAAGACACTTGAGGAAGTCTTCATTGGTAAGAAACCTAATGTTTCTCATTTTAGAATCTTTGGTTGTCCGATATACTTTCATCTGCCTAAAAGAGAAAAGGAATAAGTTGGAAGCTTTTGGGAAGAAAGGTATATTCATTGGCTACAATGAAAGTTCAAAGGCATATAGAATCTAGGTACCTGGCTAAAGAGATGTGGAAGTAAGTTGTGACGTTACCTTTGATGAAAGGCACTGCCCTTAGGAATGCCATAGATCTCCCTATCTCAAGGAAGGACGATGATGATGCTGCCGAAAAACAAGATGAACCTCTGACGGATGAGCCTATGCCCTGTTACCCACCACTTCGTGGGCGATATCCCTAGGAGAATTTTTTTCTCCATGATTGTCCTCACCCGACAGCCAACAACACTTTGCAGCCATCAACTAGCTTGTCGTGCCATTTCTCTATCACCTAAGCCAGCCATGTGGTCCCTTACCCATCTATCTTGATCGTATGTTTGAAGGTGGACCTCCTGAACCCAAAGGTATGTCTTGTCATTCGGTAATTGAGTATTTGGTTTACTTATCATGGACACTTCTGGGCATGGATTAATGGGGGGATTTGACATATAGAGTGGGCTTAGTTTGTGCTCCTGTCCCCTTGATCGCTTTTGGATGTTACCCTTGGATTTTAGTCCCGTGGGATCTCCTTTACTGACCATTTGGTTTTAGGGTGGCACTACTTGGTAATCTCCAACTTTGGTTGTGTGGTTCCGCTCCCTTATCTACATATACTACTCCCCTTCCATTCACTATACCCCCATTTCATTATTTCTCCCACCTGGGTCCACATTGCCTCTTTGGCTCCACATAGGGTTAGCCTCCCCATTCCCTTGCCCCCACCTTGGGTCAGGCTTGGAACACTCAGAGGTTGAAGTAGCTAAAAAAGAAAAGTAAAAGCAAAAATGGCCACATTCAATAGGAAAATGTACCACAAAATGCAAAAGATGGCCGGGACAAACATAATTAGCACGTGAGCAAAAGCCAATACATGAGCTCTACCCCATACCCATAGCCATCACCCCAGTTCCATAGGCCCTAAACGAGCCTCCTTATCATTTAGGAACCCATGATTGTCCCAACCCCTGGAGGGCAATGAACCGCCCTACCAAAAGGGGAGTAATCACTGCTATATCTTACACATCATGCTCTTACCCTTGAGCTCCGAGCAATTAATCAAAGAAAAATCATAAAAAGGCAAAAGGCTTATAAAGAAGGGTGGAAAAATCAAGGCTGGGGCACCTCATGTACCACGATTGCTCTCTCCTACACTTTATACACCCAAGTGTGGTCTTCCCCTTTCTCTAGATACCCTTGTGCCCTGATATGTGGCCGAGGATTAACCCTCTCATTCCCTATTCCATTTCACCTCTTTGTCACATGCCACCACCATTTGAGGGATGGACCTTGGACATACTATCCCCTCTAAAGGTAGAAACCACCTAATAAGGTACCTGGCTAACCCCCTTTGGAGCTTGGGGACATTAGCACATGCCAAAGCCGACTATGGAAGGGCATGCCATTATGAAGTGACCACTTGTTGTCCATGGTTTGCAAGCTCTTTTACATGATTACTTTAATGACTTTTTGTATTGGAAGACTAGGGGATGCATTGGATCTTATGCAGGATTGCAGATGATGTCCATTTGGGTTTGGTCTCCCTATACGAGGTCTTAACCTTCCAGAGGGCTACATTGGCACATATAGGGTGTGTGTAGATATCCATGGGTCTCCACAACGCATACAACACTCCATGGATCCCCACAAATGTTTAGAGATTGCTAGAGATCCACCTTTTGGACAAGGAAGATGCATTTGGTACACTATGCTCAGCTGGCCCCACAGGTGCACCACACACTTGGCAGGTGTCCCAGGACTTGTACGATGACATGGCAGTATTCATTCCATCATCTGAGCGTTTACATATGGTCTATAGGCATTTTCGACTCATATGGAGACCCATGGGGTCATTGGTGTGCCCCCACACCCATTAGGAGCACCACAGGTTTACTGTTTGGAGAATAATGGGCCACCCCCTTGTCCATCACTTTTGAATATTTTATTCATCATTATGACACTTATGGACCTCATCAGGCCTCTTGGAGGGCCCCACGACATGCATAGATTATTATTTGACCTCCCGAGAGGTTTATTATTTCAGTTGTGAGCTAGTTTGGTGGGTTTGTCACCAAAAGTTAGTTTGTTTGCACATTATTTTATTTTTAGGAGCTAATGTAGGCCCATTAGGTAAATCAAACTCCTAATTGGTGTATAAATAGGAGTTAGATGGATTCATTTGTATTATCACTGGGATTGGGATCTCTCTCTCTTTAGAGAATTTTGCATTTTTTTTCCTTGGTGAATATTTTTGGAAGATGGATGAATTTTGATGTATGGATTGGGTTCTTTTCTATCTTGGAGCTTCTTATGTTGCAAATGTGATGCTGGTTGGATATCTTCTCTAACATGTAAGTGCAAATTTAACGCTATTTTTTATGTTGCTGCATACATTGGAACTTCACTATAATTAGGGCTAATTGCTGCATTTGTTTAATGTGGAATTATGTGTCTATTTAACTTATCTATGTATGGGCCATGTTGGATGAATGAAATGTCCTAGAGATCGTGTTATCTTGATAATCCTTCACCATTTGTAATGAAGTATAAATGTTTCAAAGTCACTTCTCTTCTCTTGCCTTTAGCATTGGACGAAGTTGACTTTTGGAGCCTCCTTGAGCGAGAAACAAAAAAATCCGTCTTCACAATTCTCCTTGACTCCATATCCCGAAGAGGAATTAGGCACTGGTCCATCAAAGGGTGATCATTTCAACTCCCTTTTTCACCTTTTTCCTCTTGTTGACCACACTTTGTCAACGACCCAATAGCAGTACACCCCCATGTTTTCAAATGGGGCTTATCATGTTCGAGGTTCACGTCATCTAGATTTCATCGACAGACGACATTTTGTTGTAAATGATGTAAACCCATTCTGCATGTTACGATGTAAATGATCTAAGTAAGACCGTCAATGTATGTAACAACCTAGGTAAGCCTAGTATGTTGTTGATGATTTCTATCCTAGGAGGTTTTTTGTCTCACTGATTCACGTAAGTGATCGGCAGAGTTTTTCCCTCCAGCCTCCCCCCAAAGCTAGGGTGGATTTTGTCATCAGCATGCTAAGTGAGTCCTAGTGTTTTCTATCGAGTCCTTGTAAAAGTAGTTTGAGCTACTTGGTCAATTAGATCATGTTTTGAGTCGCAGAATTGGGTATTTATTTGAGGGTCTATACGAATGGGTATTCCCCCTTCATGTGTCTAAATGTATTATCTTATGTAAAGAGGGTTGGAAAAAATAATTAAAATCCCCTCTCAGTCAATTAATTAAAATTTCTGGTCAAATTAATTAAAATTTCTAAGCCAGAAATTTAATTAATTTTAAGTCTTAGGTGGGGATAAAATTCTTCAAAAGAAAAATTCGTTGGTCCTTAAAAATAATTTTTTAAAGGCCCCAGGTCAAGGGAATATTGAGAATTTTAAGAAATTTTGGACCCTTGGGCCTAGGTGGTTAAGTCAAAGTCAAAAATTTGAGGTAATTAACTCAAAAATAGTATTTTTGAGTTAATTAAAATGAATTAAAATGATAAATTCGTTTTTTCCCAAAATTTATAATTTCGACCGTCCAGCTTAAAAGATGATCAATTCTTATCGACGGTCGAGATTATTTTGACATGGATCAACCGAACTAGCCGTTGTAGATTTTGTCCTATAAGTTAAGAGGTCTTTGTCAGTCTTGAGTGATCCGATCTTAGAATCGTGCACTTGTCTTGGAAGCTCTTGTGAATTTTCTTTGATGAATAAAGCATAAAGACTTTGGGGTTACAAATTTTGGTGTTCCTTTTCCAGATCTATGTGGTGAATTGTCCCTAAACTCTGCTACTTTATTTGGTATTTTATGGTTGATGGCCTTCGTGGATTAATCTGCATACAGGTATCTTGTGCAGTTTTCTGGGTTCATAAAATGACATTTTGATTTTTCTGAAGGATCTTATGTTATTTTCTTAAATCTCTATCGGTCTAAAGTTCTGATCTAAGTGTGTAGAGAATTTTTTTTTTTAAGATTTGAGCGTCTGGGGAAGTCTTCAGTTGGACCAGCCGACTCTCAGATTCATAAATCTGAAAAAGCCCATTATTTCTAATTTCCTGAAGCTATATTATGGAATTGTGTTCTTACAGGGTTTTAAGGCTTGTGCCTCTCTTTAAAATTTTAAATCTCTAAAAACTGTGCTAAAATGGATTCAAATCTGGCCATGAGGGCCTCAGATCTGTAAATTAGTTTGTAAATTTGTAATTTTAGGGCTGTAAGGGTGTAATAATTTTCTTGGTGTATATTTTCAGGATCTGACTGGTTTCTTGCAGGTTGTAGGTTTCACTCAGAAATTTTTTAAGATTTAAGCCAGATCCAGCCCCCAAGGGCTAGATCTGGCCTCAAATCACCTTTGTGAGCAAATCTGGACGTTATTGGATTCAAAGAGCATTGAAAATCTGAGCTTAACAGAAATAATTGGAGCTTGCTGGGCGTTTTTGTATGTACTGGGTTTATTTGAAACTATCTCTGTCTTCGTTGCTGCATAAACGCTGTCAAGACTCCCCTCTCTGCTGCTTCAAAATCGATTCTCCCATTCGATCTGCAATTCAGCTTCTCCCTTGCCGTCGACTTTGCATTCATCGTCCATTCCCTCCTTCTCTACATTCGCTGCCCTTTTCTACTGTATTACCTTACCCTTTCTCTGTCCCTTCATCCTGCGTCGCTTCCTTCCACCGTCCAGCATTTGCTTCTACGTTGCCCCTGTCCGAGCCCTTTCCCTTACGTTACCCTCGTCCTCCTCTGCCATCGATTTCCCATCTACTGCCTCCGCGTCCTGCATTTCCTAGCTACCCATCTCCTTCATTCGAGCCTCTGCCCTCGCTCTCCGTCGACATCTCTGCTCCCATCATTCACCTGCAAACTCAAACAAAAAATCAAACGCACGCATTCAAAAGTTTAAACATATATGCGTTATTTTTGATCAGATTCGTTTTGTGTGTAAGGGTTTAGCTTTAGTTTTAATGTAGTTAAGTGTATAGTTTTTAGATTTTAATTTTAGCGTTTATTCCAGGTTTAGTTAGGTTTTGATTTAATTTTCGATTTGTTAGCTTTTAGTTTTAATAGTGTTGAGTTTTAGTTTTAGTTTGGTCAGTTTTTAATAAATTTCGATTTGTTTAATTTAGATTAGTTTTAGACTTTGGCTAACGTTAGATTTTTAATGTATAGTTTCATTTTAGCATCAGTTTTCATTTTAGTTCGATTTTGTTAGGCTCTAGTTAGGTTTTAATTTTAATTTTAGATTTAATTTAGTTTAATAACTTTAGTTTTGATATTTGTTTAGTTTTAGTTTTTATCGTTAGATTTTACATTTAGTCGTTTTAGATTTAATTTTTTTAAAGTTTTTTTATTTATTTATTGAAGTTTAGATTTTAATTTTGGTTTTTCTTTAGAGTTAGTTTAATTTTGGTTTTAGATTTAAAAAATAATAAAAAACAATAAAAAATATAAAAATTTCAAAATTAAAAAAAAATTTAAATCTTATAGTCAAATGAGCTTAAATTTTTTTATCTGAAGTTTGACTCTGGAGCATTTTAATTTTCGAATTGGGTTATTTGAGACATCATAATTTCGGAAATATTTCAAGCATCTGGCATTTATATTTAATGGTCATCTCATGATTTAATGTTGTGGGCTTAAGTATTTGAATGAATGGTTGTGGTGCTTTTTACTGAACATCATTGAATATCATTTGTGTTTTCATCGCAACAGTTAAACATCTATTACTTGGCTTTAATTGTTTAACGGGATCTTCTAACTCCATAAGGCACTGGTTTCAACATAATTAATCTGTGAAATCTCGTTAATCTTATCAAGTATTTGGTGTTTTAGCTGTGTCTCTTAGATTGGTTGATTTGCAACCAATTTTTGTCCTTCATTTCTGTTAGGGTCTACCTCCCTTAGCTTGCAAGGAGACAGCTTAAATAGAGAGATTGGGGATAAAGGTGATAGCCCCCGATCTGAGCCGTTGTCACGGTGCCTAGACATTTTGTGCGACAACATTTTTTGGCGCAGTTGCCGGGGATCCATTTATTGGACTTTGGCTTTACGACATTCATCTCTTTATTCATCTTTCATCTTAGGTATTTGGGTTAGTTTCCTGTCCTAGTGGCGACTCCATTGGCTTCATCTTCCACAAGAACTTATACGAGAAGGCATCCAAGTGGCTTGATTAATCCTACTTCAGATCCTGAAAGGGTTTTTAGAGTCCGATTACACAAGCTCTCTTCTTGTACACTTCTTGATAATCTCGGCCAGGAAGCTCTCTCTGATATCCATTCTCTTTTTTGTGATCCACCTAAAAACGATATCATGGAGTTATTTACCCTATGTAATTTTGCTAATCTTCAGGGTTATCCCCATGCTATCCCTCAAACTGGAATGGATAAATTACCTTCTTTTCAAGGAAATGATGCAATTAGTGTCAAGTCTCATTTGTTTGCTTTCGCTAATTGGTGGAATAGATTAGCAGTTGCAAATAACAATTTCGATGATGTAAAGATGATAACTTTTGTTCTTACTTTTGGCCAGGATGTTGCTGAATGGTTTAATGAAAAACCTGATAATTCATTCGATACTTTTGAGTCAATTGTAACTGCCTTTAAGGAAAAGTACGGTGATAAAAGGGAAGATTTCAAGATAGGCATTTGGTAAGAGAGATCAGTACCATAAAAAAGAAAGAAAATGAAACGATCGAAGAATTTAACAGGAGATTTAATGGTATCCTTAGAGAAATATCTCAAATTCATAAACCTCCTGATGGATCTCTTCTAAATTTTTACATTGATGCTTTTAATTCTGATACTTCATATGAATTAAGGCGGGCTAAAACTGCAGATTATAAGGCTTGTCAATCTTTAGTTGAAGAGCTTGAAAAAGATAAAAGGGCATCTGGGAAGTCTGAAATTCCTGGTTTTGATAGGGCTGCAACTAAGTTAAAAGGACCTAAAGTTAAAGAACCTCTAGAAGATGATGATGACCCTATGAAAAAGTTAATGCAAAAGCTTGAAAGCATGGAGCTTAATCAAGCAAAATTGATCTCTGAACATGCTAAGGAAATAAACGCTTTACAGTCTAGGTTGGTTCAAATGGAAAGGGCTCAAATGCAGAATTCCCAACCTAGGAATCATAATAATAATAATTGAGGAAATAATACTTGGCAGAAAAAAGGTCAGTCGAGTGAGCAGAGACCTCCGAATCTGCTTGAACCTGCTAATCTGGTTGATGAAGCTCTTCCTTATTATAGAGTTTGTGATGCTCTTCATGAAGAGGTTACTTGACCCATTGTTGAAAGAGTCATAAATAATAGAATGTTTGGGGCAAGTAATCAGATAAATGTTGTTGGTAAGGAGTTCTCTTTGTCTATGGAAGATTGGATGGAAGTTAAGGAAAATAGTCAAGACATTAGGCCTTTCACATCTTCGCATAGTATCAATAATTTTGATTATGAGAATGATTTGATGATTAAATTATTTGGTGAAAAGCCTTCTCTTGATCAAGTTTTGGAAATTGCTAAGGACAAAGGATTAACTTATCAAAGAAGGGATAAAGAGTAAAGTCATAATCAAAATCCCCCTCGAATTTTTAATCCTAGTCCTGGTTTGGATATTGATTTGGGTGCATGGTTGAAAAATGTTAAGATCCTGGTACCTTTTACTGAGGCTATAAAGTTTCCTAATCAGAAAGCTGGTTTTGGATGTTCTTGGAGTTTCACATGTTAATGTTACTCAAAATGAAACTCCTGAAATTTCTTATCAAGATGCCCCTATATATTTGCAAAAAATGGAATCAGATAACAAAGATCATCAGCCATTTTTTGTTACTTTGATGGTTAATGGTTATAAATTGAATAATTGTATGCTGGATTCTGGTGCTTCAGCTTGTGTCATGACTAAGAGGGTCATGGAACAGCTTAATTTAAGAGTTTCTAGACCTTACTACAACATATGTGCCATGGATTCTAAGAAAATTGAAGTTCATGGGTTGATTAAGGATTTACAAGTTTATTTATCGATTTACCCTGATATCATGATTGTTATGGACATAGTTGTAGTTGATGTTCCAGATGCTTGGGGTATGTTGCTATCAAGAAAGTGGGCTTCTGATCTAGGAGGAAGTATTCATATGAACTGGTCTTATGCTATGATTCCTTCTCCTAGAGGTGAAGGGTTTGTGAAGCTTAATAGAGAACCTGAAAGAAGATTCCATATAGAAGATCCTAAAAGACCTCATAATGAAATAATTAAGGAACAACCTGACATGGGGAATTATGCTATTATGTCTAATTTCACGGTTCCCTTAGATGACAAGGTTGATGAGAAATTTGAGGACTTGAATGATCAGGTTTGGTACATGCATTTTGATGGTGCAGCATCTAGGTATGGTAAGGGTGTTGGAATTGTTTTGAAATCTCCCCTTGGTAGTGTTTTAAAGTTTGCCTATAGACTTGAGTTTGATGCAACCAATAATGTGGCTGAGTATGAGGCTTTGTTGTTGGGTTTTGAATTGGCAAAGGCTTTAAGAATTAAGTTGCTTAGTATCAAGGGAGACTCTGATCTGGTTATCATGCAAGTTAAGAACAAATTCACATGTAAGAATCAGAGGTTGAGGAATTATCGAAATGCTGTGTGGGATGTGATGGAACACTTTGATGCTATTAACCTTGAAGCTGTCCCAAGGGAAAAGAATGCCTTAGCAGATCAGCTTGCTATGGCTGCTTCTACTTTACAATTATCTGATGAATTAATTAAGGAAGAAATAAAAATTGAAATTATTTTCAGACCATCAGTCCCGAATAATTCAGAACATTGGCAAGTTTTTGATGATGAAAAGCAGGCTATTCGTTTTCTTAATAATTTGGACGAGTTTGAAGACTTTCGGATAAGTTCTAAGGAGGATGGATTTGAGGATCATGATGATATTGTAAATCCTACTCTTTGGAATATTGTTGCTTTAGAGCAACACTTTGATCGGCATGATGCCACAAAGCTGAAAGAGGAGAATAGAAAGGATCCAGATGAATTCATTGAAGTAAATCTTGGTACTTCTAAGGATCCTAAGATTGTTAAAATCGGTAAAGGTACTAGTGAAGAAGAGAGGAAAAAGTTAACAAATTTACTTCATGAGTACAGGGATGTTTTAGCATTTTCATATGATGAGTTAAAAGGATATAGGGAAGATGTCATGCAACATATTATCCCTTTGAAAGATGAGAATGCTAAACCTTTTCGTCAAAAGCTTAGGCAAATAAATCCTAAGTTAGCCCCTTTGGTTCAAAAAGAGCTTTCGAAAATGCTCACGGCTGGAATCATTGCTCAAACTAGACATTCAACATGGTGTTCCAACTTGGTGATTGTTAGGAAGAAGAATGGTACCATTAGACTTTGTGTTGATTTTAGAAACCTTAATCTAGCATGTAAAAAGGATAATTACCCTTTGCCCAACATGGAGACTATGTTGCAAAGAGTAACAGGTTCAGGAATGATGTCATTGCTAGATGGTTTTTCTGGATACAATCAAGTTTGGGTTAAAAAAGAAGATCGTCACAAAACTACATTCACCACACCATGGGGTACTTTCAAATACATTAGAATGCCTTTTGGTTTGACTAATGCTGGGGCTACTTTTCAAAGGGCTATGGATTATGCTTTTAAAGGTTTAATTGGAAAAATTATTAAAATTTATCAGGAAGATCTTACTGTTTTTTCTAAAGATGGTATTACTCACATAGGTCATCTTAGACAGGTTTTTGACAGATGTAGAGAGTTTGGGATTTCCTTGAATCTGGCTAAATTTGTTTTTGGGGTAACTGAAGGGAAATTACTTGGTCACATCATCTCCAAAGATGGGATCACGATTGATCCTGAAAGAGTTGAGGCAATCCAAAAGATTCCTCTACCTCATAATCTTAAATCCCTTCAGTCTTTCCTAGGAAAAACTAAATTTTCTTAGAAGATTTATTCCAAATTACGCAAAAATAGCTAAGCCTATTCAAAGTCTTCTTAAAAAAGATGTAAAATTTTTATGGAAAGAAGATGGTAAAAAGGCTTTTCAAGGGATTAAGGGTGCTATTGCTCAAGCTCCTGTTTTGGCGAGTCCTGATTACTCAAAGGATTTTATGATTTTCTCTTTCGCTTTTGAAGATACTATTGCTGGTGTCTTGTTACAAAAGAATAAGGAAGGTCACGAACAGCCTATTGCTTTCATGAGTAGAGCGCTTCAAAATTCTGAATTAAAGTATACTACCATGGAAAAGCAAGCCTATGCTTTGGTTAAGTCTTTTAAGCATTTTAGGACTTATGTGGGTTATTCTAAAATTATTGCTTTCGTCCCACATTCCGCGATTAAAGATATCTTAACTCAAACTGATTGCTTAGGGACTCGTGCTAGGTGGGTTACTAAAATTCAAGAGTATGATCTAGAGATTAGATCCACTAAGTTAGTCAAAGGTCAGGGCTTGGCTGAGATGTTGACCGAAGGTAATGAGAAAGCGCTTGGTTTGATCTGTCTTAATGATGCATCTTCACCTGAGCTGCAAAGGTTAGGAGAGCATGAATGGTATAAGGACATTATTTATTATTTGTTAAATCTTACATGTCCTGACCGTTTAGTTGCTCATAGAAGAAGGGCTCTTAGATTAAAAGCCACTAAGTATTGCCTCATGAAGGATGGCCTTGGATGGAGAAATCCTGAGGGGATAATACTTAGGTGTGTTGATGAAGTAGAGTCTAAAAAGTTGATTTCTGAGTTTCATTTAGGATTTTGTGGAGGTCATTATGCTGCTAGAACTACTGCCCACAAAATTCTGAGAGCTGGTTATTTTTGGCCTGCGATTTTTTCAGATGTGCATAAATTTGTTAGAAGTTGCCAAGCCTGTCAACTATTCACTGGGAAGCAGAAGCTAGCTGACCTGCCCCTACAACCTGTGGTTGTTGAGGCACCTTTTCAACATTGGGGTCTAGATTTCATCGGGAAATTCCATGAAAATTCTAGCAATGGCTACTCCTAGATCTTAACTGCGACTGATTATTTTACAAAATGGGTTGAAGCCATTCCTGCTAAGAATGCCAATGAAAAGGTCATTATGGACTTTATTGAAAATCAAATCATTACTATATTTGGTGTCCCTGCCAAGATCACTACTGATAATGCCAAGGCTTTTAGTTCTCTTGAATTTTCATCTTTTTGTTTTAAGTATGGCATTACTTTATCTGGTTCATCTAACTACTATCCTCAGGGTAATGGCTTAGCTGAATCAATTAATAAAAATCTTATAACCATTATCAAGAAGATAGTAGGAGATAATAAGCGATCTTGGGACAACAAAATCAAGTATGCTTTGTGGGCAGATAGAATTACTAAAAAGAAAGCTACTGGTAAAAGTCCTTTTGAATTAGTTTATGGCTTGGATGTAACTTTGCCTGTTCACCTTAAATTGCCAGCGTACCAACTCCTTCAACATTTTTCCACTGATAAAGATGCTGTTCAAAATAGAATTGATCAGATTGTGGAGTTGGATGAAAATCGTAGGAAAGCTTTAGATAATATGTATAAAAATCAATCTAACATTAAGAAAAGCTTTGATATATCATCTAGATCTAGATCTTTGCAGGCTGGAGACATGGTATTACTTTGGGACAGAAAAAATGAGAAGCCCGGAAAACACAAGAAATTTGACAGTTTGTGGCTGGGACCTTATATTATCAGAGGCATTGCTGGACCAAACTCATTCCACTTGAGCACCTTGGAAGGCAAACCACTTCAACTACCTGCGAATGGCCAATTGCTCAAGTTGTTCTTCAAAGATGACATCTGATGCCATTTGGGCATCCTCTGTATTGTATTTCTAACCTTACTCCTTGTTATTTCAGCATTTCATTTTGCAGTTAGAGTAGATTTACTTTTATGTTAATAGAATAATAAATAAAGGAAGAGCTTCTATTTTTCATGTGCTTAATGTTATATGATGATATTTGGATGGACACTGCTTATGTAATTTTGTGTGTTGCTTGGATGCAGATTCTAGATTCTCACATTCCTTCAATGAAGCAACGTGTCCCCAAGTAGAGCCAGATGTTGACCACACTTTGTCAACGACCCCATAGCAGTACACCTCCATGTTTTCAAATGGGGCTTATCATGTTCGAGGTTCATGTCATCTAGATTTCATCGACAGACGACATTTTGTTATAAATGATGTAAACCCATTCTGCATGTTATGATGTAAATGATCTAAGTAAGACTGTCAATGTATGTAACAACCTAGGTAAGCCTAGTATGTTGTTGATGATTTCTATCCTAGGAGGTTTTTTGTCTCACTGATTCACGTAAGTGATCGACAGAGTTTTTCTCTCTAGCCTCACCCCAAAGCTAGGGTGGATTTTGTCATCAGCATGCTAAGTGAGTCCTAGTGTTTTCTATCGAGTCCTTGTAAAAGTAGTTTGAGCTACTTGGTCTACTAGATTATGTTTTGAGTCGCAGAATTGGGTATTTATTTGAGGGTCTATATGAATGGGTATTCCCCCTTCATGTGTCTAAATGTATTATCTTATGTAAAGAGGGTTGGAAAAAATAATTAAAATCCCCTCTCAGTCAATTAATTAAAATTTTTGATCAAATTAATTAAAATTTCTAAGCCAGAAATTTAATTAATTTTAGGTCCTAGGTGAGGATAAAATTCTTCAAAGGAAAAATTCGTTGGTCCTTAAAAATAATTTTTTAAAGGCCCCAGGTCAAGGGAATATTGAGAATTTTAAGAAATTTTGGACCCTTGGGCCTAGGTGGTTAAGTCAAAGTCAAAAATTTGAGGTAATTAACTCAAAAATAGTGTTTTTGAGTTAATTAAAATGAATTTAAATGATAAATTCGTTTTTCCCCAAATTTATAATTTCGACTGTCTAGATTAAAAAATGATCAAATCTTATCGATGGTCGAGATTATTTTGACATGGATCAACCGAACTAGCTGTTGGAGATTTTGCCCTATAAGTTAAGAGGTCTTTGTCAGTCTTGAGTGATCCAATCTTAGAATCGTGCACTTGTCTTGAAAGCTCTTGTGAATTTTCTTTGATGAATAAAGCATAAAGACTTTGGGGTTACAAATTTTGGTGTTCCTTTTCCAGATCTATGTGGTGAATTGTCTCTAAACTCTGCTACTTTATTTGGTATTTTATGGTTGATGGCCTTCATGGATTAATCTGCATACAGGTATCTTGTGCAGTTTTCTGGGTTCATAAAATGACATTTTGATTTTTCTGAAGGATCTTATGTTATTTTCTTAAATCTCTATTGGTCTAAAGTTCAGATCTAAGTGTGTAGGGAAATTTTTTTTAAAGATTTGAACGTCTGGGGAAGTCTTCAGTTGGACCAGCCGACTCTCAGATTCATAAATCTGAAAAAACCCATTATTTCTAATTTCCTGAAGCTATCTTACGGAATTGTGTTCTTACAGGGTTTTAAGACTTGTTCCTCTCTTTAAAATTCTAAATCTCTAAAAACTGTGCTAAAATGGATTCAAATCTGGCCATGAGGGCCTCAAATCTGTAAATTAGTTTGTAAATTTGTAATTTTAGGGCTGTAAGGGTTTAATAATTTTCTTGGTGTATATCTTCAGGATCTAACTGGTTTCTTGCAAGTTGTAGGTTTCACTCAGAATTTTTTTAAGTTTTAAGCCAAATCTAGCCCCCAAGGGCTAGATCTGGCCTCAAATCGCCTCTGTGAGCAAATCTAGACGTTATTGGATTCAAAGAGCATTGAAAATCTGAGCTTAACAGAAATAATTGGAGCTTGCTGGGCGTTTTTGTATGTACTGGGTTTATTTGAAACTATCTCTGTCTTCATTGCTGCATAAACGCTGTCAATACTCCCCTCTCTGCTGCTTCAAAATCGATTCTCCCATTCGATCTGCAATTCAGCTTCTCCCTTGCCATCGACTTTGCATTCATCGTCCATTCCCTCCTCCTTTACATTCGCTGCCCTTTTCTGCTGTATTACCTTACCCTTTCTCCGTCCCTTCATCCTGCATCGCTTCCTTCCACCGTCCAGCATTTGCTTCTACGCTGCCCCTGTCCGAGCCCTTTCCCTTACGTTATCCTCGTCCTCCTCTGCCATCGGTTTCCCATCTACTGCCTTCGCGTCTTGCATTTTCTAGCTACCCATCTCCTTCATTCGAGCCTCTGCCCTCGCTCTCCGTCAACGTCTCTGCTGCCATCGTTCACCTGCAAACTCAAACAAAAAATCAAACGCACGCATTAAAAAGTTTATACATATATGCATTATTTTTGATCGGATTCGTTTTTTGTGTAAGGGTTTAGCTTTAGTTTTAATGTAGTTAAGTGTATAGTTTTTAGATTTTAATTTTAGCGTTTAGTCCAGGTTTAGTTAGGTTTTGATTTAATTTTCGATTTGTTAGCTTTTAGTTTTAATAGTGTTAAGTTTTAGTTTTAGTTTGGTCGGTTTTTAATAAATTTCGATTTGTTTAATTTAGATTAGTTTTAGACTTTGGCTAACGTTAGATTTTTAATGTATAGTTTCATTTTAGCATCAGTTTTCATTTTAGTTCAATTTTGTTAGGCTCTAGTTAGGTTTTAATTTTAATTTTAGATTTAATTTAGTTTAATAACTTTAGTTTTGATATTTGTTTAGTTTTAGTTTTTATCGTTAGATTTTACATTTGGTCGTTTTAGATTTACTTTTTTTAAAGTTTTTTTATTTTTAAAGTTTTAGATTTAGATTTTAATTTTGGTTTTTCTTTAGAGTTAGTTTAATTTTTGTTTTAGATTTAAAAAATAATAAAAAAAAATAAAAAAATAAAAAATTATGAAAATTCAAAATTTTTTTAAATCTTATAGTCAAATGATTTTTATTTCTGAAGTTTGACTCTGGAGCATTTTAATTTTTGAACTGGGTTATTTGAGACATCATAATTTCGGAAATATTTCAAGCATCTGGCATTTATATTTAATGGTCATCTCATGATTTAATGTTGTGGGCTTAAGTATTTGAATGAATGGTTGTGGTGATTTTTACTGAACATCATCGAATATCATTTGTATTTTCATAGCAACAGTTAAACATCTATTACTTGGCTTTAATTGTATAACGGGATCTTCTAACTCCATAAGGCACTGGTTTCAACATAATTAATCTGTGAAATCTCGTTAATCTTATCAAGTATTTGGTGTTTTCGCTGTGTCTCCTAGATTGGTTGATTTGCAACCAATTCTTGTCCTTCATTTCTATTAGGGTCTACCTCCCTTAGCTTGCAAGGAGACAGCTTAGATAGAGAGATTGGGGATCAAGGTGACAGCCCTCGATCTGAGCCGTTGTCGCGGTGCCTAGACATTTTGTGCGACAACAAGCCCATAGGGTCACATGGGGGTTGGGGGCTTTACAATTACCATTTTTGTCCACTTCTATGAGCGGCTGAATCAGAAAAACATGGAGCCCAAGTCTATTAATAATTGGGACATTCTTTATAGTTTATCCAATGAGTATCTCTATCTTTCCTGCATGGCTTTTATGAAGAAAGTGAAGAAGGGTCATTTGGAAGAGAATTCGCAAAAGATCTATGTTATCAACGTCATACTGAATTAGGGAAAGGTGAATGATGGGATGCTCACGATGTACAAGGCCAAGGAGATGGAGAGGTGCCCATCATGCAACATTTCTTGTTTGGATCTCTTGTTAAGTTGGTTCTCCTCCAACTTGCCAACATAGTACAATTGGTAATATGAAAGGAATTTCATTTCTCTACTATGCATCTTTTTACGAATTCAAGTTCTACAATAAAGAGGAGATATATACAGATGGGAGTGGGTGGTTCTTGCAAACCTAAGCATCTAATCTCTTCAAATACAACCCATTGAGTGGTTTATTAAAGACTTCACCCTTGAGATCACAAAGCATATACAGCCCCTTTTCCAAGCAGTGTTTGGTGACGTAGGATCCTCACCAAAGGGATATAAACTTCCCATACCCTTATTTCTTTTTTTCGATCATAGACAAGGAATAGGTAACCTTCGCAAAAAAAGGGAGGGTGGAAATGTCAATCATAGTGGGACTTGGAACATATTTTCATGGCCTTATGGTTCTGCAAGGTGACATAGTGGTCTTTGTCCTATTTTTCCAAATAAAACAATTATTTCTCTTATGATTCCACTTGTACTGATTTGATTAGAATATGAGACCTATATATATGCCTATTCATTCATACTGAGATCTTACACTGTATAGGGGACTAATTACGGATATAATGGTAATGAATCTACATAACTAAGGTCAGTTGTAATGATGATACGTTTCTTCAATTGGTTTGATTACAATCACTCCACATAATGATTTTAGTTGTATTATACATATATTTATAGATTTAAGTTTTGTTGTTTCTTATTACTCCTATCTAATCCATGTATTTACCTTAATCGCTGCTTATATTAGGGATAATACATGTGATGAGATTTGTACTAATTCCATTATATCTGGGAAAGCTGACTAGTATGGATTGGTATTGTTACCCACAACTTCGTGGGTAATATCCCTAGGAGAAAATTTTTCTCCATGATGGTCCTCAACCAGCAACCAGCAACCCCTTACAGCCCTCAACTAGCTCGTTGTGCCATTTCTCCACCACCAGAGCCAGCCATGTGGTCCCTCATCCATCTGTATTGATCGTATGTTTGAAGGTGGTCCTCCCAAACCTAAAGGTATGTCGTGTCATTTGGTAATTGAGTATTGGGTTTACCTATCATGGACATTTCTGGGCATGGACCAATGGGGGGATTCAGCGAAAAGAGTGGGCTTAGCATGTGCTTTTGTCCCATTGACCTCCCTTGAATGTTACCCTTGGATTTTAGTCCTGTGGGATATCCTTTAATGACCATTTGGTTTTAGGGTAGTTATACTTGGGAAAACCCAATATTGGTTGCGTGGTCCCACTTCCTTATCCACATATATTAGTCCCCTTCCACTCACTATACCCCCATTCATCATCACTCCCACATTGGTCCACATTTTTTTACTGGGTCCACATAGGTTAGCCTCCCCATCCCCTTGTCCCCACCATGGGTCAGGCTTGGAATGATGCCTCGGAGGCTGAAGCAGCTGAAAAGAAAAGTAAAAGCATAAATGGCCATTCAAGAGGAAAACGTACCACAAGAAGCAAAATATGGTCGGGACAAACATATTTAGCACGTGGGCAAAAGCCAATACATGATCTCTACCCCATACCCATGGCCATCACCCTGGTTCCATAGGCCCTATATGAGCCTCCTTTATCATTCAAAAACGCATGATTGTCCCAACCCCCAGAGGGAAATGAACCGCCCCACCAAAAAGGGGGTATCCACTGCTATATCTTACACATCATGCTCCTATCCTTTGAGCCCCGAGCAGTTAATCAAAAAAAAAAGTCATAAAAGGAAATAGGCATAGAAACAAGGGTGGAGAAATCAAGGTCGAGGCACCTCATGTACCACAATTTCACCCTCCTACAAATTATGTACCTAGGTGTGGGCTTCGCTTCTTTTAGCCACCCTTGTACCCCGATATGTGGCCCAGGATTGCCCCTCTCATTCCCTATTCCATTCACCTCTTTAGCACATGCTAAAACCCACCATGGAAGGGCATGTCATTGTGAATTGTCCACTTGTTGTCCATGATTTGTAAGCTCTTTTACCAGATTACTTTAATGACTTGTTGTGCTGGAAGGCTAGGGTACACATTGGATCTTATGCAAGATTGCAGATGGTGTCCATTTGGGTTTGGTTTCCCTATATGGGGTCCTAACCATCCAGAGGGATACATTGGCACATATAGGGTGTGTGTAAAGATCCATGGGCCTCCATAGCAATAAACAACACTCCATGGATCCCCAAAGATGCTCATAGACTGCTCGAGATGCAGATTTTGGACGAGGAAGATGTATCTGGTATACTATGCCCAATTGGCTCCACAGGTGCACCACACACTTGGTAGGTGTCCCAGGAATTGTACATTGACATGGCATGATTCATTCCATCATCTGAGCCCTTACAAATGATCTACAGGCATCTTCAACTCATTTGGAGACCCATGAGGTCATTGGTGTTCCCCCACACCCACTGGGAGCACCACAGGTTTAATGTTTGGACAACAAGGGGCCACCCCCTTGTCCATCACTTTTGAGGATCTTATTCATCACTATGGCACTTATGGACCTCGTTAGGTCTCTTGGAGGGCCCTACGACATGCATAGATTATTATTTGACCTATTGAGAGGCTTATTATTTTATTTGTGAGCTAGTTTGGTGGGCTTGTCACCAAGCATTAGTTAATTTGCACATTATTTTATTTTAGGGGAAAATGTAGGCCCATTAGGTAATTTGAAGTTCGAACTCCTAATGAGCGTATAAATACGAGTTAGATGGATTCACTTTGTATCATCACTTGACTTGGATCACTCTCTCTATAGAGAACTTCGTACTTTTTCCTTGGAGGATATTTTTGGATCATGGATGAATTTTGATGTATGGAGTGGGTTCTTCTTATCTTGGAGCTTCTTATGTTTAAAATGTGTTGATGGTTGGACATATTCTCTTACATGTAAGTGAAATTTTGATGCTATTTTCTTTTATTTTGTTGCATACATTGGTTATGATATTTTCGCTATTTTAGGGCTGATTGTTGCATGCATTTACGACATCAATGTGGAATTATGTATCTATTTAGCTTATCTCCATGTATGGGCCATGTTTGATGAATGAATTTTCCTAGAGATCGAGTTATCTCAATATGCCTCTTCCATTTTCAACGAAGTATAGAAGCTTTTAAGGTCACTTTTCTTCTTTGGCCCTTAACATTGGACAAAGTTGACTTTGAGAGCCTCCTTGAACAAGAAACCAAGTCCAACTTCATAATTATCCTTGACTTCATATCCCCAAGAGGATTTAGGCACTGATCCATCAAAAGGTGGTCATTTAAAATCATATTCTTTAACCTTATCCCCTCTTCTCTAGGTCTAGACACATTGGGTCACCTAGGGCATCAATTTCCTGACAAAATAGCCCTAGAAAAATTTCGATCTCCTAGGCTCTACTGCGATGGTGTGTCCTCAAGGTCTCCTCCGAATTTGAAGATATTTCGACAGTGGGATTGCGAGATATCCCAATCCCTAGGTCTAAGATCAAACTTTGCCCTGGTGTTCCCAAGGCTAGTGCCTCATAGGATCAATTTGACATCTTTAGGTGAAAATTCTTGTTTGATCCTTTGCCCTTTCCTTGGTCAGGTTAAGAATATCATCCGTTGCTAAATTCCATCCCCTCAACCTAAGTTAGGTCCAATTGGCCCCGTGTGGTCCCATTTCTTATCAAAGACAATTCATCAAGGGAAACTCAAGAATCTAGATTCCATAAGGATTTTAGGGATTGGGAAACCCATTTTAAAGTCATATTCCTTTAACCTAACCCTCAACTCCTCACCTCCTTTCCCTAGAAAGTCTTGTACCTTGCTTAAAGAGAAAGAAAGCTCCATTTTTAATCATATTCTAGTGAAAGGGTTTTTAAGGTCACTCCACATTTATTTTGTTATCCACCCTTTATAAATGACTTCCTAAATATTGGGTCTCCTCCCATCAGTAAAAGCCCGTAAAGAGTAGGAAGTCCTAGTTCTGGTAACAGTGGGCTAAGTCTCCATTGCTGCCCTTGACCTAGAAGTTGCCCTCTTAGGAGTCCCTTTTAGGTCTTGTAAATTTATGTAGATGTTCTATGCTTGATGCAACTTTACTTTCTCTTCTATATTATACAGCAATCACATAAACAATAAACTAAAATAATGATAGAACATACCAGTAGATCGATAGAAGACAAGCCAGAAATATATAAGTGTATTGGTGCGTTACGGCAGTCAACAGGATGCTTCAACCAGCAACGTCTCAATATGGTCAGCCAACCATCAATGTCACACAACCCTCTAGGACAGCGAAACAGTCAACTCAAAAGTCAACCCAAAAGTCAATGCTGTCAGTCAATGGTCAACACAAACAACAGCAACAGCTAGGTCAACGCTGAAAAGTCAAAGTCAAAGTCTTGCCTCAGAAATAGTGCCAAAAAATGCAGATTAGGGAAAGCGAGATTTTGGGAGTGTTTCGAGTCGATTTGACCTTGCGTTGACCAAAGTCAATGATGGTCAAACTTTGCCGCAGAAACCCTGGACCAAAAAACAGAAAGTGCTGCTGCCAGATTTCCCATGTGTGGAGAGAGAAGAGACTCCAAGCGATCAAACCAATCAGATGAGGAGAGAGAATGTGTGAGGATGAGATGAGTGAAATGTCCTCTAACGTTGACCTTATTTATATCCATCATTGAGGGTGTGTGACATATCTACTGGGGTACAAAACCTTAAGGCCGACCTGCACATATTTTGAATAGATTAAAAATAAATTCAAAATAAATGTTTTGTTCATCAGATCAAGATGATCTTTAGATCGATCTTGCACCTCTCCGAAAGAGGAACCCAATAAAAATATTGGTATCTTCATCTGAGCATCACAACATGGAGTTTGGACCTAGTTGTCCAAAATTAACAGGTCCCTTGTTGGTTTGAGTGGTAACATTTCTGGCGTCGTTGTCGAGGACACGAGATGTGTGTTTTGTTCCCCATATATTGACATATCATTATCAGCGACCCCATTGGAAGAACGAAGCCCTAGTTCTTCATTGAACCTTAAGGTCGATGCTTGTAGGGTGAAGCAACCATTTTTCTGGGCATGTTTAAATTCACCCTAGCGACTCCTACATATTTTTCATGTATATCTCAAATAGGTTGTATTTATTTGATAAACTCCCTGATTTGGACATCACTAGCATCCCTGGGAACCCTAATCATGTCACAGAAAGAATGGTACATGGTGTACCCGTGTTTGATGGTGATCCACTCTCCGCAATTTACCATGTACAAATATTTAATGCACATGCTTCAAGAGAGAAAGTGGTTCACCAAGATGTCCTTATGTTGTTCTTCATGGGATCTCTTGGTGGTCATAATTCATGGCTACATGATCATGAACCTAAGAGTATCTCATCTATTGAGGAGTTCATCGATGCCTTTCTTAGTCATTTTCAAGTATACCCTGCATTAAGAATCCAAAAGGAAGCCTTCATTGAGCGTCATCAAGACATTGAGAATCTAAGTAATGAGCAGATAGACGAGTCCTCCTTGGGTCCACATGATGAAAAGGGTGATTTTGAGAACACGTGTGTTGGGGACAATGAATCTATGGAAATTTAAGTTGAGGCTAACCTTACCTTTCTCAGGGATATTACTCCTAATAACTTTCCTTTTGAGAACCTTGGGGAAGGTAATATCATTAGCCCCATGGAAGTTGATATTGGAGAATACTTTCATATTGAAAAATAAAGTGGGAAATTGTTGGTCCTCGATTTGATTGTGCTCCCATTTATGATACCGACAAGGAGGATGAGGATGAGATTGGCCCTCCCTTTCTCTCGAGCATTATTTATGATGACATATCCATTGATACCCGTGGGAAGGAGAATTATTATTTTCCCTTGCATGAAGAGGGGGAGTTGGAAGTAGTTGATTCTTCTTATAGGGGAGACCCAATATTTGATATTAATAATGAGGAAATCAATAAGGTTCCTACCTATATTCCTTATGATTCCATATTCAAACCTCTTGAGCCTTTAGATTATGATTTTAGGGAAGAAGAACCCATTGAATATAATTATTTTCCCTCGCCTTTGCCTTCTCCTCTTGTTCATCATTTTGAGAGTAATCCCCGTGCTTGTTCTCATATGATCTCAAGTGACCTCAATCCCTCTCCCCTTTCTAAGTATAGTGTCGAGAAACCCCTCATTGAATATTATTTATCTCCTTGGGCACCCCCTCCGGATCATGATCAATCTATAATATCCCTTTCCCATTGTGATCATCATGGGAAACCTACTTGTGTTTCTCCATCTCATCAATTTCCCTTTCCTACTAATCATAACCCCGTAGAGGCCACAAAATATGACATAAATGATAAGGACCATTATGGAAACAATATTCCCGAGGTTGCCATCCATCAAAATTTTATGAGCCTAATCATTGACATCTCTATATTTTGGTTAGAAGATAGGATCTTATGGACTGGATTGCATCATTTTCTTACCTCTTCTCACATGATCATCCGTGTATGGGCATTCTATTTTCCTACCACCCACTAGCCTTATCATCCATGTGATTTTGTCCACATTTGCTTTGACATTTACTACAGAAGTAATCATATAGGCCAACATATTTATTTTCATTGATGATGTTGGTTGCACTAGCTTTATGATTACACTTAGTATTAGTTTTGTGCCATATTCATGTTTGATTAGGATGCATTGCATGTTGATTTTCACATTAGAAATAATGTCATATGATGTTTCTCATGGTACATTAGTTGCATTTAGATTATAACTTGCATATTTTATTATTTGTTGATTTTATGGCCTGACATTAAGCATGGGTGATCATAAGACACCGTGAAAAACATGCTGCCCCGTGGGTTTAATCGTTCATATGTGCAGATAAGAGGTCTACGGTGACCAGGATATTGCTGGATTTTTCGTTACCTCCTGTTCAGGTAGCTTTACCCACTTCTTCGAGAGATCACATCACAATTGGAGCTAGATGTTACCCACCACTTCATGGGTAATATCGCTAGGAGAAATTTATTCTCCATTATGGTCCTCAGCCAACAACCAACAACCCCTTGTAGCTCTCAACTAGCTTGTTGTGCCATTTATCCGCCACCTGAGCCAGCCATGTGGTCCCTCACCCATCTGTATTGATCATATGTTTGATGGTGGGCCTACCAAGAACCTAAAGGTATTTCTTGCCATTTGGTAATTGAGTATTGGGTTTACCTATCATGTACATTTCTGAGCATGGATCGAAGGGGAGATTCAGGTGAAAGAGTGGGCTTAGTTTGTGCTTTTGTCCCCTTGACCTCCCTTGGATGTTACCCTTGGATTTTAGTCCCGCGGGATCTCCTTTACTGACCATCTGGTTTTAGGGTGGTACTGCTTGAGAAACCCCGACTTTGGTTGCATGGTCGTCCCTCTCCCTTATCCACATTTATCACTCCCCTTCCACTCACTATACACCCATTCATCATCACTCCCACATGTGTCCACATTTCCTCACTGGGACCACATAGGGTTAGGCTCCCCATTCCCTTGCCCCCACCTTGGGTCAGGCTTGGAACGATGCCTAGGAGGTTGAAGCAGTTGAAAAGAAAATTAAAGGCATAAATGGCCACATTCAATAGGAAAATGTACCACAAGATACAAAATATGGCTGAGACAAACATATTTAGCACGTGGGTAAAAGTCAATGTATGAGCTCTACTCCCATACCCATGGCCATCACCCTAGTTCTATAGGCCCTAGATCAACCTCCTTTATCATTCAGTACCCCATGATTGTCCCAACCCCTGGAGGGAAATGAACCGCCCCACCAAAAAGGGGGTATCCACTCTTATATCTTACACATCATGCTCTTATCCTGTGAGCCCAAGCAGTTAATCAAAGAAAAATCATAAAAGGAAAAAGGCATAGAAAGAAGGTTGGAAAAATCAAGTTCGGGGCACCTCATGTACCACAATTTATCCCTCCTATACATTGTGTACCCAGGTGTGGGCTTCCCTATATGTGGCCCATAATTTCCCCTCCCATTAACTATTCCATTCACCTCTTTATCACATGCCACCACCATTTGAGGGATGTACCTTGGACAAACTATCCCCTCTAAAGGAAAAAACCACCTAATAAGGTACTTGGCTAAACCCCCTTTGGAACTTGGAGACATTAGCACATGCCAAAGCCCACTATGGAAGGGAATTCCATTATGAAGTGTCCACTTGTTTTCCATGATATGTAAGCCCTTTTACCCGATTACTTGAATGACTTGTTGTATTGGAAGGATAGGGGATGCATTGGATCTTATGCCCTGGTGTTCCCAAGGCTAGTGCCTCATAGGATCAATTTGACATCTTTAGGTGAAAATTCTTGTTTGATCCTTTCCCCTTGCCTTGGTCAGATTAAGAATATCATCGGTTGCTAAATTCCATCCCCTTAACCTAGGTTGGGTCCACTTGGCCCCCTGAGGTCCCATTTCTTATCAAAGAGAATTCATCAAGGGAGACTTAGGAATCCAAGTTCTATACAGATTTTAGGGATTGGGAAACCTCTTTTCAAGTCATATTCCTTTAACCTAACCCTCAAATCCTCACCTCCTTTCCCTAGAAAGTCTTGTACCTTGCTTAAAGAGCGAAAAAGTTCCATTCTTAATCCTATTCTAGGGAAAGGGTCTTTAAGGTCACTTCTCATCAATTTATTGATCCACCCTTTATAAGTGACTTCCTAAATATTGGGTCTCCTCCCATCAGTGAAAGTTCGTAAAGAGAAAGGAGTCCTAGCTATGGTGAGAGTGGGATAAGTCTCCATTGTTTCCCTTGACCTAGCAGTTTCCCTCTTAGGAGTCCCTTTTAGGTCCCATGTTGGTTTGAGTGGTAATAGGTATCACATGATTACTATATGCTATTACTTGCTTTAGGGATAAACTCTATCACATTATTAGTATCATTACCATTAAGATCAACCGTATCATTACTTGTGTAAACTCGTATATTATTAGTACTATTCTAGTCATTCTATCTAATGAACCACACTCAAGTATGTCACATATACGATTCCCTTTAGTTCATCTTATCATATGATTTACGCATCTAATATAATACTTCAACTTGGTTTGTGGGTTTGTATAAGTAATCCAATGGATATCATAGTATAAGCATAATGATAATAGGTGATAGAGTATTAGAAATGAATGAGATATAGTTACCACTTCCGAGTAGAAGAACATGATAGCTCGATGACTGGTAAGGGATAGGAGATAGCAATGGACTTACTACAATAGGTGGTACGATATAAGTTGGTTGTGACATATTAGGTAATATCACATCATATAAGCTCAAAGCGTAATCAAGCTAGATTGTGTGTGATGCTCTATGTTCTTTCATGCCCATACTACCACTTGTTACTAGAAAGTACTCATAGCTTACATAGTACCAACACCGTATGTTCTTTATCTTATACAACCTGGAATCCATAGGAGCTTGTACAACTTAACATGATAAGAGTTCTTACATTAGTCATGTTGTGTTCATATGCGTGAATGCCATTGATATTGAATAGGTATACTTACTACTCTAAAAGAATCTGTGTTTAAACCCCATGCATTCCATTATATGAAAGAGCATATATGATATGTTCAAGCTTTCATCTTAGTTATACCACTGACAAGTTGTAGATTACGTTACTAATGTTCTATACTAGTTAGGTTTCATAGATAAGCAGGATGATTATGGAATTATACTGGTATGTTGATCATAGGGGAATAAAATATGATAAGATCAAGATGTTACATTACCTATGCTCTCATTGTTACTAAGGTCACATATTAGCGAAACATAGAAGCTCACTACATAGCACATAGTTCCTGGGTCTCTCATATTCATACGAAAATCCATGGAATTTGTACTAATAACTCCATTGTACCAACTTAGAGTACTAGTATATCAAGTGTGATTGATTATTTAATATATATTACTATTTACATAACGTGTATACTCTGTTTCTTGATATCAGCCTTTGTTAACTAGTTGTGATAGTACTACTCCACTTACTTGTAAACAGTGATAGTAAAGATTATGTGAATAGCTTACGTGATTAGAACTAGTGTGTAAAAGGTTACAAGCTTATAATGAGATAAGCTTAGTTTACATGTACTGAAAGATGGAATGAATGAAAGTCATTATAATAGTGTTCAACTTAGGATATAGATTTAATTTTGGACAACTAGGTCCAAAATCCACGTTTTAATGCTCAGATGAAGATGCCAATATTTTTATTGGACTCCTCTTTTGGAGAGGTGAAAGATCAATCTAAAGATCATCTTAATTCGATGAGCAGAACATTTATTTTGAATTTATTCAAGATATGTGTAGGTCAGCCTTAAGGTTTTGTGCCCTAGCAGTTGTGTCACACACCCTCACTGATGGATATATATTGGTCAACGTTGGAGGACATTTCACTCATCTCATCCTCACACATTTCTCTCTTCTCATCTGATTGGTTCGATGACCTTGGTGGCTCTTCTCTCCACACGTGGGAAATTCCATGCAACAGCACATTTCTGATTTTGGTCTAGGGTTTCTGCAACAAACTTTGACCAGCGTTGACTTTGGTCAACGCAAGGTCAAAAGGACCTGAAACTCTCCCAAAAGTTTGATTTTCCAAATCCGCATTTTTTTGGCACTATTCCCAAGGCAAGACGTTGACTTTGACTTTTTTGCGTTGACCTAGCTGCTTCTGCTGTTTACGTTAACCATTGACTTACAATGTTGACTTTTTGGTTGACTTTTGAGTTGACCGTTTGGCTGTCCTAGAGGGTTGTGTGACATTGCTGGTTGGTTGACCATATTGAGACTTTGCTAGTTGAAGCATCTTGTTGACTGTCGTAACGCACTAACACACTTATATATTTTTGGCTTGTCTTCTGTCGATCTACTGGTATGTTCTATCAGCATTTTACTTTATTGTTTATGTGATTGCTAACTGATATTGGGATAAAAAGTAAAGTTGCATCAAGCATAGAGAATCTACATAAATTTACATGGTATCAGAGCTGAGGTGAAGACAAAGCCCTAATTTGTAGCAATCAACAAAGAAGAGGATGGGTTCCTCAAACTACAATGGCTTTAAGGCTGATGACAAATTGACTAGGAAGGATGACTTCCATGCTTGGAAGATGACATTGGATCTTAATTTGGAAGACCAAGATGTCATGGACTATGTGTAGGGTAAAATCCAAGAGCCTCCATCCACCACAACCGCTGCTGCCAAAACAAAGTACAAGAAGGGGGAAATCAAAGCAAAGGTGATGATCGGGGGCTCAATTCATAAGACTCTGGTTGCCTACATCTCTGAGCTGGGTACATCCAAGGAGAAGTATGATAAGTTGGTCCACACGTTCAAGGCCAACAATGCGAATCAAGTCCTATTCTTCAAGAACCAATTGAAGAATCTAAAGAAAGCCAGGGGTGAGTCTGTTCAATCATATTTTCTGAAGCTGACTGAGATCAGTATTAATCTACTGGCTATTGGAGAGACAATCGCTGATTGAGAGATGGTACTCACTGCACTTGGAGGTCTCTCATCCGAATGGCATGTATTCAACACAACCAATCTCAATAATAATGTCATACCTGATTTTGACGAAGTATTATCGAGATGCGTACAAGGAGAGACAAGGATGAAGGAATATGAAAATGAAGGAAATGCTACCTTCGCTTTTCATTCTAGAAAGAAGAACTTTGGTGGTCCAAGGAACAAAAGAAGAGTAGGGGCCCAAGGGAAGAAGGGAAAGTGTTACACTTGTCACAATCCAGGTCACTATGCTAGAGAATGCCCTTTCAAGAAGGATTCTCTCGATGATGATGACAACAACAACACCTTGAGGAATGGCAATCAAAGGAACAACAGGTTCAAGGGAAAGAGGAAGGCTCCCTCTGGCGCAAATGGTCGACCTTTCAAAAGTTCGAGAAATTCCAGGTATGAGGAATCAAATGTTGTTGATAAAAGAAATGAATTCATTCTTGTATCTACCCTCTCTGCAGCATCTCCACCCGACACTATGGATGTCTAGTTGATAGATAGGGGTGCCTCAAGGCACATCACTGGGTTCAAGGAAGCACTCTCTGATATGGTTGAGAAGGATACTAATCTACAAATTATCGTTGGAGATAATGCCACATATCTCGTGAAAGGGACAAGGACTGTGACCCTCCACTTGTCTCAAGGTCAAGTCCTCCGAGTGCAGGATGTACCCTATGTACCTAATTTGAAGAAGAACCTCATGTCTATATCGACCATGGAAGACAAAGGTTTCAATGTGGCATTCATTGATGGGAAGGTGTGCATGTGGAAGAAGAGTTTCAAGGAAGCTATCACGATTGGTTTTAGAATTGATACACTCTAATAGATTGGAGGAAGTCCATTGGGAGCGATGACGTGTGATACTATCCGACAGACTGAACTATGGCACCGGACGTTTGGACACCTTCACTACAAAGCCCTTCTCGAAGCAAGGAAGGAGGTGATGGGGATGCCCGAGTTTTCAAATAATCATGAAGGTGTATGTCAGGGTTGTGTCGAAGGAAAGCATACAAGGGGACCTTTCCCCTCAAGTGTCACAAAGACATCTGATGTCTTGCAATTGATACATTATGATCTAACTGGTATGCTGCTCGTGACATCCTTGGGAGGATGTTCTTATTATATGACATTCATAGATGACTTCTCCTGCAAAACCTGGATATATTTATTGAAGAAGAAGCATGAGGCTTTCATGTGGTTCCATACCTTCAAAGCCTTGGTGAAAAAACTAACAGGGAAGAAGATCAAGATATTGAGGACTGATAATGGCACTAAATATGAGAGGATCGAGTTCAAGAACTTTTGCAGAGAAGCTGGCATCAAGAGGGAGACCACAATGTTTGTGGGCTACAGTAAAACTTCAAAGTCCTATAGAGTCTATGTGCCTGGTCAAAGGGAAGTGGAGATATGCCACGATGTTATCTTTGACGAAGATGCTTCCCTAAGAAAAGTAGTCAATCTTCCGAGATTTGAGGAAGACCATGAAGCAAGGCCTGGAAATCAAGAAGAACCGAAGGATGAGACCATGCCCGATGTTGAAAGACCTATGGACCCTATTGATCCACCTCTTTCAATGGGAAAGAGACCATCATGGCTAAGGGACACTCTCAACGATGCCGAGGGACATATGGCCCCAAGGGGGACATTCCGTGAAAGCAAGAAGCCGAGTAGATACCAAGGGTATCTAGCAACCATGAGTACTATTGTACAATCTGAGCCTGGATCTTTTGAGGAAGCTGTAAAGCATCAAGTCTGGAAGGATGATATGCACGAAGAGTATGAGTCCATAATGAAGAATGATGTCTGGGACGTGGTTCCGAGACCGGAGGACAAAGCAGTTGTCACCTCAAAATGGCTCTACAAGATCAAGCTGTAATATCCCCAAAGGGAAATAACCAGTAATACACAGAAATATGCCAGACAGATATATAAAACAAAATGCCGGAACCAGATCATGGAACAAGTACACATAGAATGCCAGAACACTAAGCCATTTTATTAATCTGAGAATACATATATAGGGGTACAAGATAATCAGAATGAGTGCACCTATCCTTGCCCTAGGCAAGTGGAGACCCTCTTCAAATTAAATAATGAGTACACCAAATAGGGCAATCCGTGATGAAAAGAAAGCTGCTATGAAGCTAGCTGCTTGCAATGCCTTGGAACTGTTAAGTGAAGGCCCAAGAAGAGAAGCTGATCTCAATCCTCCAGACAAACCCCAGAAAATGTGAAAGTGATGCTCCACCACCAATCAAGCCCTCACCAGTGAAAACGCTGTCTCTGCTAGTGACAGCGCAGAAGACAGATGAAACGCTGGCAAGAAGGGGTGAATCCAACCACAAGTCCTCCAGATGAGATAACCAAACTCCTCAGGGCTGGAAACACTGAAAAACGCTGCCAAAACCCCACACAATGACCCTGCTCATCAGATCTGCGTCCTCCCTGACTGGATCTGCGTCCTCCCTATTCAGATCTGCGTCCTCTCTCTCTAGATCTGCGTCCTCCCTAGCTGGATCTGCTGGATCTGCGTCCTCCCTATCCAGATCTGAGTCCCTTCTGCTGGATCTGCGTCCTCCCTATCCAGATCTGCGTCCTCTCTGCCTTGATCTGCTGGATCTGCGTCCTCCCTATCCAGATCTGCGTCCTCTCTGCCTTGATCTGCTGGATCTGCGTCCTATCTCCTTGGATCTGTGCAGTCTCAAGAAGGGGGTATCTCCTCTGCCAAATCTCCACCAGAAACTACTGCAAATTACCACTGAAACTGAAGGATGATGCTCAGAAAATAACCTTACCAGGGCAGGCACTCGAAGTCCCCCGAGGCTAAGGGTGAGATCTCCGCACGGAGACACTCGGTTTGCACTAAACAGTGCTGCAGACCGACTAAACAACCGGCGTGCTGAAGTAGACAGAAGTCTAGCTCTCAATATCAATATCAAATCAACCCCCCCAAATGAAGTGGAAACCCCTCCTTTTATAGTGCTAAACTCCCTCCAAAACCTTAACTGCGTCCTTCACCCTCCTTGGCCTGCGCAGTTACCCTTGGGTCAGCGTGAGGCCTCCCCTCATACACGTGTGGACCCCCAAGGCCACCCCTTTAAGTTACAACGTCGATCAACTAGGAAAGCACTTTATTTTATAAAGTGAGATGACCCCTCTTATTTCTCACTTTATTTATTATTTTTAGCTAAAGCGGCAAAATTAAACAAAAATGAAATATTCCAATTAGCAATGCTAATTAGGAATATTACAGTCTCCCCCGGCAAAATGTTGCTTGTCCTCAAGCAACTGAAGTGATGGATGCTGTAAAATCTGCTCGCTCTCCCAAGTGGCATCCTCATTCGGCAAAAATTGCTTGTCCTCAAGCAACGCTTGAACAAGCCTCCTCTCTAGCTGATGCTCCCCACCGATACTGCAAAATGTGCCTGGGTCCCACTGAAACCTCTCTGTCTCCTGCATCACCCTGATACGAAGGGATATCTCAATGCCAGGATCCCAAACTGGCCTCTCATGGTACCAACCAATCAATAGTCCTCCCGGATCCCATCGCCACTGTGGCCAATAATCGCACAAGTCCCACGGCTCGGACTGTGCACCGCCTCTGGCTATGACTAATGCTCTAAGCAGTGAAAACCACCAGCAAGCATCAATGCTCTCGGGCTCCTGCTGTGATGTACCTGTGACTGCATATGCTGCCTCTCCAACTGCATACCAACTCATCACCTCTCTCCAATCCCCGTCCTGACTCAATCCCATGCTGATCCTGCTCTCCTGAAATCGGGATGGAGTGCTGCCCTGCCAGTTGGAATCTATAACCTCTGTTATGTCCAAGGGTCCCTGCACGACTGTGCTCCCTACGAATAATACCGTACCATCTAGAGGGTACCAACTCATGATCTCCCGCCAGTCCATCCTAGAAGAAGAATCTGATGTAGCAACAACAACGGTATATGGAACAGGCCTGGGATGTTGCCGCCAACCTGTAATCAACTCCCACTGCTCTACCCTGTCTGTCAATGGAAGCTGCCTGTAGAAGGAAGCCCCTCTCTCTATAATGGGCAAAAGTGGGCAAGGTATGCAGCAAGCTCCATCGATGTACTCCTGGAGAGTGCTACCCACTAAAAACGCTGCAGCTCTGCTGACTGCGAGTACATCTATCTGTGCCTCATCCCAGTGTCGACCCAGAGATGGATGCTCCAACATATCCAACAACTCCCGCTGTCTACTAGCCCCCTGCATAACAATCCCATCAACCTCCAACACCTCCAGAGGATATGGATCTGTAACAGCTGTCACCGTACTCGATGTCAATGCAGCTGACTGCTCACCCTGGACACTAGTATATAACTCCGGTCTACTGTCACCATCCATGCATGACTGCCCTCGCTCCCCAGAAGCGACCTCAACTGATCCTATGGACTCATGTGAAAAGGAGTCCTCACCCTGGCATACAGAAGGAATGCCCTCCTGTTCTACCTCCGCCATCTCATCGGCATCGAACATGCCATCCACCCTCTCGACAAAGTGTCGATACAGTGTCTGGAGCCCAGACACATACCGGGATATTACCTCTGCTGTACCCCGTATCCTCTGCTCATGCATGATCTCGACATGCCCTGAGGGAAAAATGATGCCTGTCTCCCTCATGACCTGCTCCCCAAGCGTAGGCTCAATGATGACTGATGCACCACCTCTGAAAGGGATCATCTCATCCCCCAACCTGTGGCTGTCAACTAGCACACCAACCCAGTGCCACTGCTGAGAAGTCTCTCGCCTAGTGTCCTGAGTGTCATCCAAATATCTTGGGTGAACCTCGCGTACCCTGCTGCTCACGCCCAAAGTGCCAAAGGTCAAAAACATAATCAACTGTACCTGTGAGTGATGTTGAAGCGAGTCAGGTGTGTGAGTCCCCACAGATACTGCCAAGTATCGCTCCTCTGTCTCTCCATCGATCCTGGGTGAACTACTCCCAAAGGTAAGCCTAATGTCCCTACCCATGAGTCTCTCTGGAAGGAATGCTCTAAGTCCCTGCTGTGTAGCACCGTATGCCCTCGCATACCACTGATCATCCATACACTCCTCGACATGCCACTGCACACTGAGGCATACCCCTGAATACTGCTGGATACCCCATGCTACTACTGTACCACCCGGTACCGTCTCGTGCCCTGGCTGTGTCCAGAAATCTGTCACTCCCCGCGTGCTCTCAATGTAATGTAGGGCACTCCTACTCCTCAATGTAGTCCCACACACTAGGTACACCACCATGTAGCTCCATGTCTACCAGTAGTCGACTGATCACTGCTAGAGGCTCTCACACATCCATGGATGTGATGTCCTAGAGCTGTGCCTCTACATATCGGACTACCACCAATCGGTATCGTCATGTCCACCGTCGCATCACTATACCCGCCGACAAATGGATCATCACTGCAAATCCTCCTCGAGGGGTCCGAGAAGTGAATCTCCCTATGGGTCAGTAGTGTTACCACCACTGCTCGGCTCTGCTGCGTCCTCTGTGCCCCACACAAAGGTGAAGAATCCTTGGCCCCATACAAGGTGCCATCTAGTGGCCTGCCAATGCCACCTCCTCAGACAAGCTCCTGGCAAGGTGTGCTGACCACCCCGTGATCCCGTGTATGAATGTCATGCCAAGACAACCTAGGGAGTCTACCCATAAACTGGTTGGCCACTGGAGCTGACCCAAACTGCACATGCTCTGCTACTAGGCCAACTGTACTCTCCAAGGCATAGTCAGCCGACCTGCCTAGGAAATGATAGGTGATCCCACCTGGATCCCAATGCCAATCTGGGGTCCTTGTATGCTCAACACCTAGGAACTCCTGCTGAACTGCACCTGGGTCCACCACTATCTCCATAGCCCGCTCCACCGAGCACCAACTCAAAATCTCTCGCCATCCAACCTCAACACGTGGCTGCTGTACCCTGTGCAACTCTGATCGTCTCATACCACTATCCAAGTCAACATATGAGACCTGACTAGGTGGCTCTGCCTCTCTCTCTCCAACGGAAAGAGATGACCCAACAACACTGCCAGTCCCATCCATGCATACCTGAAGGGGAATGATCTGACACTCCAACGTGCCCTCTGGTTGTACCATCAGGGAACCCAGCTGTTCCCCAACGCGGACCAACTTGGCCGCCGACTTGGCGCAAGTCACTCTCATACCCTCCAGCTCCTGGTCCTGCAACAAAATGGTCTCCCGTATTGACGTGGCCTTCTCCCTCAAAACTCGAAGGTCCGTCCAAAGCCGATGATACTGCTGTCTGCGACCATCATCCAATACCTCTGTATCTCCTAGTGCCTCATCGATAGTGGATATATCTCCTGATACCTCACCCATCTGTCGTGTGCTGCTACCACCCGAAGACTCGGACATGGCTCCAGTCATCACCTCAGTGGATGGCCCTAACGGGGTAGGCTCTACCTCCTCCACTATGATATCAACCGGCACGGTCAAGGAGGTCTCTAAGGATGGTGAGTCCTGTGTCACACTAGGTGTATCCTCGGACTCCCTGCAATCCTGTGTGTCCTCATCCTCCAAGTGCGAGGTAACCATTTTAATGGTTTTCCTCTCCGATACCCGGTCAAGCTGGGAAGAGGTATCCAACTGGTCCACCCAAGCTTTTTCTGAGCGCCTGGATGACCCGTCAAATGTCGGTAGATGGAATCTGCCCACTGTGCGCTGTAAGCCCCTATCATGTGAGTGCTTGTTCCCTCTGTGAAAGTTGTGAGGTCTACTATCAACGGCGGTGGGCTGTAATCTCTACCACTAGTTTATTAACGAGTGGTCGTCTCCACCCATGATAGTCTTGCAGTGCCCCACGAGTGATGATCACGAGTCTGTGCCATCTTGAATCTGGACATATTTCGAACGAGAGCCTCCATGAGCAGTCAGCAGTACTGCGCAAAAATGTCGACCTCGAGCCGGCTCCATCTCTACGTTGTCTTCTTTGTCCTGATCCTCGGCAAGAAGGTAAACTGTGGTAGAGAGGCGCCCCGGTGTATGTGATGCCGCTGCAGTGGCACCATGCTCGGCAAATGGTGGGATGTGCATGATCCTCACCAATCGAGAAACTAACCTCCAGCGCGGTGAGTCTACGTGACACATCACATGTGATGGAGGATCTCTCTAAACCTCACATCATCATCGCCCTTGACTCTTTACGCTATGTGTCTACCAGGCTCTGAAAGCGCAGGTAGCTGCAAAACCATCATAACAACGCCGACCTCCGATTTTTAGCGAAAACTACTCAGAAAATTCCAAGAATTTGGGAAGGTGATCCTTGTCCAAAACCCAGAAAACGTTTCTCCTAATTCCAAACTTCAAAATTTGACCCTTTATATTTTGGCCCTTTTTCCATCTGCGTTTTTGGTATTGCAACTGCTATTGCTCTGTATGATCTCTTTCCCGATGTCATAGACCACAGGCTGAGCCAGAATTATGCTCTGATACCACTGTAATATCCCCAAAGGGAAATAACCAGTAATACACAGAAATATGCCAGACAGATATATAAAACAAAATGCCGTAACCAGATCATGGAACAAGTACACATAGAATGCCAGAACACTAAGCCATTTTATTAATCTGAGAATACATATATAGGGTACAACATAATCGAGAATGAGTGCACCTATCCTTGCCTGGAAACAGAAGTGGAGACTTCTGAGAACAAATAATGGTGCAAATAAGAGACAGCGTCCTAAGTGCTTGAAAAGCTTCTATAGGCTTCTTTAACTGCCAGTACTTGGAACTATAGTGAAAATGGAAAGGTACGTCTAAAACCTCGGACAAACCCCGGAAAATGTGAACGTGCTCCACCACCGAAGATCTACCCATCAAACCCCCACCCCGGTGAAAACGCGTCTCGCACATTGTGTGACAAATGAAACAGCGGCAGAAGGGGTGTATCCAACCACAAACCCTCCAGGTGAGATAACCAACTCCTCAGGGCTGGAAACACTGAAAAACGCTGCCAAAATCCCACACAAAGATCCTGCTCATCAGATCTGCGTCCTCCCTGACTGGATCTGCGTCCTCTCTGCCCAGATCTGCGTCCTCTCTGCCTGGATCTGCTGGATCTGAGTCCTCCCTATCCAGATCTGCGTCCTATCTCTCCAGATCTGCGTCCTCCAGGGCTAGATCTGCTGGATCTGCGTCCTCCCTGTCCAGATCTGAGGCTCTCCTACCTGGATCTGCTGGATCTGCGTCCTCCCTATCCAGATCTGCTCCTATCTCTCCAGATCTGCGTCCTCCCTAGCTGGATCTGCTGGATCTACGTCCTCCCTATCCAGATCTGCGTCCTCTCTGCCTTGATCTGCTAGATCTGCGTCCTCCTTATCCAGATCTGCGTCCTATCTCTCTGGATCTGCGTCCTCTGCCCTAGCCTGCGCAGTCTCAAGAAAGGGGGTATCTCCTCTGCCAAATCTCCACCAGAAACTACTGCAAATCACCACTGAAACTGAAGGATGACGCTAAGAAAATAATCTTACCAGGGCAGGCACTCGAAGTCCCCCGAGGCTAAGGATGATGCTAAGAAAATAACCTTACCAGGGCAGGCACTCGAAGTCCCCCGAGGCTAAGGGTGAGATCTCCGCACGGAGACACTCGGTTGCACTAAACAGTGCTGCAGACCGACTAAACAACCGGCGTGCTGAAGTAGACAGAAGTCTAGCTCTCAATATCAATATCAATCAACCATGCCAAATGAAGTGGAAACCCCTCCTTTTATAGTGCTAAACTCCCTCCAAAACCTTAACTGCGTCCTTCACCCTCCTTGGCCTGCGCAGTTACCCTTGGGTCAGCTTGAGGCCTCCCCTCATACACGTGTGGACCCCCAAGGCCACCCCTTTAAGTTACAACGTCAATCAACTAGGAAAGCACTTTATTTTATAAAGTGAGATGACCCCTCTTATTTCTCACTTTATTTATTATTTTTAGCTAAAGCGGCAAAATAAAACAAAAATGAAATATTCCAATTAGCAATGCTAATTAGGAATATTACAATATGGCTGCTCTCTATATATTTTCCGTAGCTGAGAGGACATGATTACAGGTTGAAATCCATCTAATTTCTCTCTCTCTACTTCCAAGGAGGGAAGGCAGCAAAGGAAAGAAGAGGGCCAAGTTGGTAGGCATTTACAGCATCCTCATCTAGAGAGTAGGCTGGCAGGATATGAGCCTCTGAAAAAAGAGAGGGCTGACAGAGGAATGTTTTTCTACAGTATAGGCTAGCTAGTAGCAAGTGCCTGTCTGGCAGCTTTGCTTCTGGATATGCTTTTGAACTGCTGTGCTCTTCCAGACCAGCGAGTAAATTGGTGGGGTTATAGTGAGATTTCTGCTGTTGATAGCTGCGATTATGCTCAAATGAGACAACCTATTCCCCCTGTCATTTTATAGCCTTGGTTCGGGGTGGCAACTGCAAAAGATAGCCTAAGCCTGGGAGGAAAATTGTTCCCTGGCTGCCATTCAGTGCACAGTAAATTTTAACCAGATAAAAGACAGCATTCTGTGTCTGATGCTATTTTTGTTGTGTCTATTTTAACGTGGAATACATAGCAGTTCACCAATATGTTTGTAAATATCTGTGTTTGTATGTTGCACCTTGGCTTAAAATTCTATATTGAATTTGGTTAAGAATGGTTTAGCTAGAATGTGATTGCCTCGAGAAAGTTAATCAGAAATCCTGCTATGTCATGAACTATCTCAGCAGGTACATATCGTTATCTTGTAGCGTTACTCCGAAAGTGTTTACACCATGCTTGGGAGGTTTCATGTGAGGTGAAATTCATGGAGTGATGCCTACCCTTGGTTGTACCTTAGCAGACATACACATTGGAGATAGCTTACTCACGGATTGTTGTACCTTGACTTGATGCTTATGTGATGCATTTCCTTAGAAGGTTGTGTTATACACCAAAGTGGGTAACCCCATAGAAGAATTTTTCTCTTGGTCATCTCTTCCAGCAGATAGCCCTTGACAGCCATCGAGATTCGAGTAGCCGATGTGATGTGCCATTCTTATCTCCGCCATTTGCATCAGCCATGTCTCATTGCCCATTTGTCAAGAGCACATGTTGGAAAGTGGGCAATCCGACCCAAAAGGTACTTTACTCATTATGCAATCGAGTGCTTATTCTTGTTTTTCATTTGGGCATTTGGCATGGATTATGGGGCAACTTGGAAGAAGGAAGGGTTTTGGCGGTGGTTTTTTTCTCTCACCTTAAATGGGGGGTTAATCTTCAATCCTAGTCCAATGGAACCTCCCCTAATTGCCCATGGCTTTAAGAAGGGCACTACTTGGGAAACCCTAATTGACATAGTGTGGTCTCGTTTTCCCCATTCCATACTTATCACTTCCCTCCATACATTACGAGCCCTACACTCCACCTCCCATTTATGAGTCCACTTGACCATGGGTCCACTAAGATTTAGCATATCTGGGTCGGGCCTAGAAATTTTGCCCAGGGAGGTTTATGTAGCTAAAACAAAAGAAAAGAGCATTGTTACCGCTTAATATAGCAGGGGTCCTAGGAGGGGTTCCAAAGGGGCTACTACTAGATCAACTGGCAATGGACAAGGATCCACTGTCACCTTAGTCAATGTCCCCTTTTCTTTACAGACTTTCATCGATGGGAAGAGTCTCAGCATAGAATACTTTACTCATTATGCAATCGAGTGCTTATTCTTGTTTTTCATTTGGGCATTTGGCATGGATTATAGGGCAACTTGGAAGAAGGAAGGGTTTTGACTATGGTTTTGTTCTCTTACCTTAAATGGGGGGTTAATCTTCAATCCTAGTCCAGTGGAACCTCCCCTAATTGCCCATGGCTTTAAGAAGGCCACTAATTGGGAAACCCTAATTGAGATAGTGTGGTCTCGTTTTCCCCATTCCATACTTATCACTTCCCTCCATACATTACGAGCCCTACACTCCACGTCCCATCTCCGGGTCCACTTGACCATGGGTCCACTAAGATTTAGCATATCTAGGTCGGGCCTGGAAATTTTGCCCAGGGAGGTTTATGTAGCTAAAACAAAAGAAAAGAGCATTGTTACCACTTAATATAGCAGGGGTCCTAGGAGGGGTTCCAAAGGGGCTACTATTAGATCAACTAGCAACGGACAAGGACCCACTGTCACCTCAGTCAATGTCCCCTTATCTTTACAGACTTTCATTGATGGCGGGAGTCTCAATATAGAGAAATCACTAGAATGATAAGATCAATAATGATGCACTATGTGATTTGCAATTCCCATTCAAAGGAGAGGCTCAAATAATAGGTTTCTTGTTTTAGAAGCAAAACAAGGGCTCTCTACGAAAGGCTTGAGGGAAGGATGACCTCGGATTTAGAAATATTCAAAAATGATGAATGCCTGAGATCAAAACTTCCAAAATCCCTCACTTGTGATTGATGTGTTAATACTAGGGTTCAAAGTGAGGCAAGGGTGGTTCACTGAATGGAAAGATTCAATTAAAGTGGGAGCTTTGGAAGAAGCTAGGGTGACTTTCTACGAAAAACCCTTTGAGATAAATACTATAAGAGACTAAGGGTTGAGAGATATATCGTGGTAAAGGCTCATCCAATGATCACCTATAGTCTAGTCTATTGGGGGAATGGAGTCAAGAATGAGATCGATTTAGGGTTTTGTTCTATCAAAGAGCCTAATTGCAGCTTCACATGCCCTAATGAAGCAACTACCCAACTACAACAAGGATTTATACTTCGACTTGTCAAATAACAGATTTTTAGGGTTAGGTTTTCAAAGACAACCCCTAAGAACATTCGCTTTTTCTTACACAATGAAAAACGCATGCAATAGATCAAGACTACCAAAGTGATTCAAGATTTTCACTTAATTTAGAGCACAAGCAGCATCATGATGCAATTTTCCATACATTAAACATAGAATGAAAATTTCGCATAAAAGAGAAACTTACATGGCAGAAAACATATATCCATCCATCACATTTGCCAGAGAGAAGCTCCAAAATTGAATAGCATTAACCCAAACATCAAAATGCATTAAGGAATATCCAACTCGTCCTTCAATAGCTATAGCAAAATCGCAGAAGAAACAATGATTCAAATCCAAGTGATGATGAGTTACAAATGAGGCCTCACTTGTATATATATGAGCCTCTAATAGTTCAATGGGTCTAATTAGCCTAACAAACCCCTAAAAGTGTCTCTAATGTGCAAAATAACACCCTAATTGGTGACAAGCCCACCAAATAACTCTATAACATGAAAAATAATCTTCTCAGGAGGGCCGAAATTATAATACAATAGCTAGGGGGGTCATTGGAAGGCCTAGTGAAGTCCAACATGTGCCACAATGGATGGAAGGGCTCCAAAAATAGTGATGAAGGAGGTGGCCCCTTGATCTCCAAGCAAATGCCCTGTGGTGGTTCCAAGTTCAGATTTTGTGTATTTGGGGTAGCATCAGTTGTGCTCTAGGTCCCAAATTTTGAGGAAGGACTAGAGTTCACCTGATCTACAAGACCCAGAAATGGATTTGGGAAATTTCATCTGGTTTAGGAGATATTAAATTAATTAATTATTTTAATGTATTTCATAAGTTAAAACTTATGAAAATAAAATAATTAAAGTGAATTTAAATAAACATGTGATGAAATTGTCTTAAGTCACACAGATCAAATTTTCTTTTAAGCTTAGCCATTGATTAAAGATTTAATCTTGGTCATTGATTTGTCAACGAGAAAAGTATAAAGGAAAGGCTTGGGGTCATTTGTAAGACACATAGAGGCAGAGCACTGAAGATAAGCTGAGATTCTAGGGCGGGGTTGCTAAGAATTCTCAAGTGTTTCAGTTGCAGAGAGGGGAATTTAGACCAAGGGGATGAGCTGATCCCGAGGTCTAGAATACACAAGAAGCAGAGAAGAAATCAGGAAAGACAGCGCAGAGAAAGGCAGCAGTAGCAGCAGCAGACGGCAGCAGCAACAAGGACAGTGTGATTTTCAGGAAACCCTTCAGGGGTTACGCAAAGACCCTTAGGGGCAGCGTAGTGACTGTGTCACCCAGTCTAGGGTAACGCAGTCCCTTCCAGTGACAGCGTTGAGCATTTGGAGGCCTTTAAATGCTGACGCAGTGTCTTTCAGGGGCAAATCTGGGGTTTCAAGGCCTAGATCTGGCTGAGTTCTGTAAATCCCATTTGAGGGTGTAGATCAGTCAATAGTGTTGGTCTTAGATCAGCCAGGTGCTGCAAATCTAGAGTTTTCTCTGTAGGGTTTTCCAGATCTGGAACCTAAAGTTGTGTATTCAGAAATATTCTTAATAATAGAGCCCTCCAGCAGCCAGAGACCGGTTTTCCCACATTGGGTTTTTCCGGGGACAGTTTGTCCAGAAATAACTGTGTCACTTTGTCTATGTGTGCATGTGCTTATTCTAGATCTGAATTGGTAGAAATCTGTTATGTGCTTTGCTTTGATGTTAACTTGAATTTATTCAGTTGATAACTTGTATAAGTAGGAGAAGCTTAACTGGATTAACAGAAATAATTTCTACATAAGAATTAAGATTCAGAAATTTCTACATGGTATCAGAGCAATTGCAGATCTAAAAGGGTCACCAGCTGAAGCATCTGAAGGATCTAGCTGCAGAAAGCAGCTGGAGAGGCAGCAGAAAAGCAGATCTGAAGGGACAGCATAGTTTTCAAGAGTAGATTCATGCAGAGGGAAGGGTGATGTTGTCCAACGTTGTGTCCTAGCAAGACCACGCAATTAATGCGCAGAGGCAGCTCAGAAACAGCGCTGGTTAGGTCTGAAGCCAGCCAGTGTGATTCAGATCTTAATCTGTCAGATCCAGAAAAAGTCTGCAGAAAAGTTGCAGAAATTCAGAAGAGCTGGTGGGGTTAAACTTCTGAAGTTTTTAGATTTTTAACCTTAGCACAAGTAACAAAGGTTGGGAAGAGATCAGCTTCTCAGAGAGTTTCTTGCCAAAGGAAACTTGCAGTTTGATCAGAGGATCAAAGAAGAAGCTGAATCATAGTTGATTTGGTAGATTTCCAAGGAGGGAAATCAAGTTTCAGAGAGAGCAGAGGGTGCCCAATTCATAAAGGACCCTAGATCCAAGATCTCTAGCATAGAGAAGAGGAGCTCCGACACATTCTGAGCAGATGGCTCCTCATGGACTGCGTGAAAAGGATAGACTAGATGCAGCCTTGGCATCAAAGAAGCAGCCGAAGAAGAAGAAGGATCTTTCTAAGATCAAGTGCTTCCAGTGTGGCGAAATGGGACATTTTGCCAGCCATTGTCCAGAGAAGAAAAAGGACAAGGAAGCGTCTTCTTCCAAAGCAGCGGTGGCAGATGATGGGTCAGGAGATGATGTAGCCATGAGTGCTCATGAACCACGGAGGTGGAGTGACATGGACATGTAGAGGAGCTACATGAAAGTAAGGGAGGATCCTTGAGCAGCTCATCTCTTGGATCACAAGCAAGCTACGACAGCCTTAAGACAGTAGTGGGACAAGTGGAGCAGTGGGTGCATAGATCACAGATGAGGCATAAGCAGAGGCAGATTTGGAGGCTAGGAGGAGCAGCAGAGAGCATAGTAGCAACAGCGTAGAAGCAGTAGTAGCGCAGAGGCTGATGTGACTTCAGCAGCACAGTGCAGAGCTGCAACAGGGCAGAGAGCTTCAGAGGGACAGCGCACTGCAGCAGCAGCGTGATAGATTTCAGCACAAGGAGTTGATGTGACTTCAGCAGTGCAGAGGGAGTCTGATTACGCAGGCAGAGTTGTAGCTGTGCATCGTTCTTTAGATGCCAGCACAAATCTGTAGCCTATGGAGCTTCAGTGATGAGGATGCAGCCCATCTAACTTGTCTGTCAAAGATTGGGTAAGAGATTTAGTTGTTTCTCTCAACAACAGAAGTTGCAGTGTAGCAAATCGGCAGTGGCAGTGCTATGAGCAGCACAAATGCAGCATATTGAGAGGGAGCTGCAGTACAGTGGTTGTAGTGGCAGTGGCAGAGTCATGGGCAGCAGTAGTGCAGAGTTGAGTGGCAGGAGGCCAAGCTTCAGCAGCAAAGAACCAGTGCCCAAAATCTTGTAATGCATAAATGTGATGTATTGCTAGAGCACACCCTTGATGCTAAGAGGGAGTGTTGAAATTTTGTGTATTTGGGGTAGCATCAGTTGTGCCCTAGGTCCCAAATTTTGAAGAAAGACTAGAGTTCACCTAATCTACAAGACCCAGAAATGGATTTGGGAAATTTCATCTGGTTTAGGAGATATTAAATTAATAAATTATTTTAAAGTATTTCCTTAGTTAAAACTTAGGAAAATAAAATAATTAAAGTGAATTTAATTAAACATGTGATGAAATTGTCTTAAGTCACACGGATCAAGTTTTCTTTTAATCTTAGCCATTGATTAAATATTTAATCTTGGTCGTTGATTTGTCAATGAGAAAAGTATAAAGAAAAGGCTTGGGGTCATTTGTAAGACACACATAGGCAAAGCACTGAAGCTAAGCTGAGATTCTAGGGCGGGGTCGCTAAGAATTCTCAAGTGTTTCAGTTGCAGAAAGGGGAATTTAGACCAAGGGGATGATCTGATCCCGGGGTTTGGAATACACAAGAAGCAGAGAAGAGATCAAGAAAGAGAGCATAGAGAAAGGCGACAGCAACAGCAGCAACAAGGACAACATGATTTTCAGGAAACCCTTTAGGGGTTACGCAGAGACCCTTAGGGGCAGTGTAGTGACTGCGTCACCCAGTCTGGGGTAATGCAGTCCCTTCCAGTGACAGCGCTGAGCATTTGGAGGCCTTCAGAGGCTGACGCGGTGTCTTTTAGGGGCATATATGGGGTTTCTAGTCCTAGATCTGGTTGAGTTCTGTAAATCTCGTTTGAGGGTGTGGATCAGTCAGTATTGTTGGTCTTAGATCAGCCAGGTGTTGTAAATGTAGATTTTTCTCTGTAGGGTTTTCTAGATCTGGAACCCAGAGTTGTGTATTCAGAAATATTCTTAATAATAGAGCCCTCCAGCAGCCAAAGACCAGTTTTCCCACATTGGGTTTTTCCGGGAACAGTTTGTCCAGAAACAACTATCACTTTGTCTATGTGTACATGTGCTTATTCTAGATCTGAATTGGTAGAGATCTGTTATGTGTTTTGCTTTGATGTTAACTTGAATTTATTCAGTTGATAACTTGTATAAGTAGGAGAAGCTTAACCTGATTAACAGAAATAATTTTTGCATAAGAATTAAGATTCAGAGATTTATACAGTTGTGGGGGCAAAGAGAGCTCTGAAATGGGTAGCATCTGAGGTAGCATGGACGAAGAGGCAAGGGAGCCCAGTTAGAGAAGATTATCTCTGAGTTTGGGTGCGGTTTCCTTGGGAGAAGATAACATAGGTTTGAGGCTTCACGTGTGGAGGCTAGGAGGACAGTTTGGCGTGGTTTTCTCTTGTTCTTTGGGTTCGTTCTTATGCAAGAGAGTCGTTGGTCAGAGGTATGTTCAAGGGTATTCTGTGCATTTGTGTGTTGGAGGATCTTTGTAATAAGCCGCAGGAAGGAGGCTGCTATAGTGGCATTGGGAAGGCAATTTTGGAGGATGTCGAGCCTTGTAAGAGGTCCTTTCTCTAGGATGCATTAGCCTAGGTCAAGAGCGCAAATAGTGTGAAACTTTCAAATCTGAAATACTACTGCAGTGATAGATTTATTTCGCCTACTTATTTATGATAAGTTATTTACGAATTTCTTTCAGTAAATTCTGAAATAAATATAATTGCAGTAATCACTTAATCATAAGCAGAGAATAGAACAGAACACATATAACGCAATAGAAACAATCACATGTACACAATTATTTTTGGACAATTGTCCCCAGAAAAAACCAATGTGGTAAAACCGGTGCAGTAGATGAGGGTTTGTATTTTTCTTCAGCAATGAATCTTTTACAATAAGTAGACGACTAGATTTCTTAAGAAAACACCTTAAATAAATTCTCCAAATCTTGACAGAGAATTTTTGAAACCCGAAAGGCACCCTAACTTCCTCTGCGTCACTCAACGTGATCTTCTGCGCAGTCCCTATGCTGGACTCCGTCACTCTGCGTGGGGACTCAGTGCTGTTGCTCAGCTTTGGCCTTTGTGGCCCTTTGCATCATCCTCTTGCCTCACTCCATCATTGCTGACTTCCCCTTCCTTCTTTTGCTTCCGCAACTCTGCCCTGCCACTCTCTCCCTGAAATCGAATTCTATCCCTTCAGAATTAATTTCCCTTGGGAACTGAGTGTGTGCCCCGACTTGCTTTCCAAATGACCCACAAGCCTTCTCTTATAATCTTCTCGTTGATGAATCAACGACCCAGATTAGATCTCTAATCAATGGCTAATATTAAAACATGACTTGATCTTCATTCTCTAGAAGATTCTCACTCTGTTTTATTAATACCCTTTAATTATTTAATTTCCCTAAGTTTAGACTTAGAGTCCTCATTAAAATAATTAATTATTTTAATAAAACACGAACCGAGTGGAATTTTCACAAACGATTTTTGGGTTCTTTGCAATACTGATGTCCAAGCCCCCTCACAAAATTTGAGACTTCGAACACTTTCCAATGTTACAAAACTCAACACTCCCTCTTAGCGAGGAAAGTGTTCTAGCAAAATGCCAACTGCATTTGCTTTGATCTGAAGCATCTACTACGTTGTTGATGTCTCGGTTGTTGCCCCTCATCTGCTGCGCTACTACCCTCTGTACTGTTGCCCATGACACCATCTTTGTCACTACCTCAGTTGTACTACAGCTCGCTTTGAATTTCGAGCCTATCCATTCCTCCTACTGTAATGGATTCTTGACCATCCCCATATTTTCTCTGAAGTAAGCAAACTTAGTCTTACCGAGAGCTTTCGTGAGGATATCTACCACCTGCTCTCCTGTAGGAATGTACTTCAATTGTACAGCTCCCCGTTGGACATAATCTCTAATGAAGTGACACCTCATGTCAATGTGCTTCGACCGATCATGAAACACAGGATTTTCAGAGAGTTTGATGCAACTCTGATTATCACACAAAATGTTGGTCGCTTCCATCCTCTTCTTGAGTAAGTTCATGAGCAACTTACGAAGCCATATGGCCTCACACGAAGCAGTGATAGCTGTCATCTATTTAGCCTCGGCTAAGCTCAGCGCTACGAACTACTGTTCCCTACCGCACCAAGAAGTCATTCCTAATCTGACACTGAAACAGCACCCACTAGTACTCTTCTGATCTGCTAGACTTCCAGCCAGGTCTGCGTCAGTGAACCCACTCAATTGGATGTTCTTGCCCTTGGTGTACCTCAATCCAAACTCGATTGTCTCCCCTCAAGTACCTAAGAACATGTTTGGTTGCTGCCCAATGAGCCCTCCTTGGTTCTACCATGAACGGACTGAGAGTATTAACGGCATAACAAATGTCTAGTCTAGTATTGACCAGATACATCAATGATCCTATGAGCTGCCTATACAAGGTAGAATCAGCCTCATCATCCTCGGACGTGTTGATTTTCTTCCAATTTGTGATCATTGGTGTAGCCATGGGTCTACAGTCCTCCATCTGAAACCTCTTCAGAATCTTTGTAGTATATCTTCCTTGCCCAAGGAAGATTCTCCCTTCTGCTACCAAAATTCCAAACCCAGAAAATAGTGCATCCGCCCTAGATCCTTCATGTCGAATTTTGTAGCTAGATTTTCTTTGCAGTCTTTGATGAGCCTAGATGATCTAGTCAAAAACAGATCATCTACATATAGCACCAATATTAGAGGCTCATCCCCTACTATCAGATAGTAGAGATTGGGATCTGCGTCACTCTTGACAAATCCCATCTTCTGCAGGTAGTTGAAAATTTGCCCATACCAAGCTCTAGGGGCTTGCTTCAGTCTGTACAAGGCTTTCTTAAGCCTGCACACATGAGTTTTCGACTCATGCATCTCAAAGCCCTATGGTTGTTCTATGTACACTTCTTCTTCTATCACCCCATTCAAGAACGTTGTCTGGACATCCATCTGGTGAATCTCCCATCCCATCTGTGCTACAAGGGATATGATGGATCTGATTGAAGTGTACCAAGCTACTGGGGCGAAGGTTTCTTCACAGTCAATCCCTTCCTTCCGAGCGTACCCCTTAGCTACAAACCTGGCTTTAAATTTTTCTATACTGCCATCTGCAGCATATTTAATCTTGTAGATCCATCTCGAACCTACAACCGATCTGTCCAGAGGTCTAGGAACTATTTCTCAGACATCATTTATCATGATGGAGTTGTACTCCACCATCGCATCTACCCACACCTGATGTTGAGCAGCCTCTTGAAAGCTAGAAGGTTCTCCAACCTGTTCTACCAATGCCTGGTACCTGTCAGGTTGTCTACACTGCCTCTTCTCATGTCTAGGAGCTCCAACAAACTCCTCTGCATCCCTCAGAGTCCGTTGTAGTTCTTTGCTCGTCCTTCCACTGGTGGTGTGTGGGTTTACCTGCTCTCCCTCTTGCACTTCCTCGGAAAAACTATCCTTAGATTCCTTGTGCCTTGGAGAGGCACCAGAGCCATATTTCGCAGGTCGTTGTGGCTGGACCAGCGGATCCTCCTTAGAATGCGTAGCAAAAGACATTTCCCGGGATTTCTTGAAGGCTCTCTCCTCCATGAACTTCACATCCCGTCTCACTACTATCTTCCTACTCTCAGGGATATAGATGCGGTAAGCCTTGGCATTCTCGCTATACCCCACAAGGTATCCTTTCTCTGTAGTCTGATCCAACTTCCTCCTCTTCTCATCAGGTACATGGCAATACACTATACTGCCGAATATCCTAAAGTGGCTCACTTC
>JAXQQM020075475.1:0-13724 GCA_034641835.2 Pinus albicaulis
AAAAAATTATATTTTTTTTTTTTCAATTAAAATTGTGTATTTAAAATTAGATTTTTTTTTAAATTAAACTTAATATTTTCAAATTAATTTGTTTCTTATTTTATTTTTTATTTAATATTTTTTTTTTAATTTATTTTTTTCAATTTTTCAATTTTAATTGATTTTTAAAGTTTTTTAACTTTTTATTTTAACAATGTTTTTTTTCTTTTTTTTATATATTTCAAAATTATTTTTTATTTCAAAATTTATTTGTTTATTCATTTATTTATTAAAATTTAATATTTTTTTTCTTAAATTTAATTTGTTAGTTTAATATTGACAATTTTTTTTAAATTTAATAAAATCTAATATATATATTTTTAATTTAAGTTCATATATATTTTTTTTATTTTTTATAATTTAAATTTAATTTCTTTTTTTAAAATCTATTGTTTTTTTAATATATATATTTTTAAATTTAATATTCTTATTGTATTTTATTTTTCATTTTTTATTTTTAATTAATTTTTCATTTTTTTACTTTTAATTTCAATATATATATATATATATATATATATATATATATATATATATATATATATATATATATATATATATATATATAATTTTATTTTATTTTTTTATTTTTTTTAAGTTTTAAATTTATTAAAATTTAATATATTTCTTTAAATTTAACTTTTTATTTTAAAATTTAATTTTTAATTTAATTTTTTAATTTATTAAACATTTTCTTTTTCTTTTTTAAATTAAATTTCTATATTTTATTTTTTATAATTTCTTTCTTTTTTTAACTTGTTTTTTATTTTAATTTAATATTTTTGTTTTGTTTTTATTTTTTTTATTTATTTCTATATATTTTGAAATTTTAATCTTTAATTTTTTTTTTATATATATATTTTTTTAATTTTAGGTTTTTTTTAATGTTTGAATTAAATTTTTTATTTTGTTTTTATTTTTATATTTTTATTTCTATATATTTTTAAATTTTAAGCTTTAAAATGTTTTTATTTTTTAAATTTATTTTTTTCTTAAATTTTAGGTTTTTTTAATGTTTGAATTTTTAAAATTAAAAAATGTTATTTCTATTTTTAAAAATGTCAAAAATATGACACAATTTTTTTTTTTTGTTATTCTAGCATCAACTGGTTTTGTTTTGAGAGTGTTTTTTAAATCCTTTTTTCAAGAAACAATTTTGCTTTTAGCATAATTTTATAAAATGTTGAAATTTGACCTTAAAAAAAACCAAGTGTGTTCTGGAATACACTTTTTTTTGTTTTTGGGGTGTTTTTTTCATGTTTTTTTAGTCTTTTTGGGCTAGAGGTCCCGTTTTGAGGTCAGGTTACCTATTTCATCGGTAACAGTGTTGAAGAAAAAATGCCATGGATGGAATCTGGAAATTCTCTCCAATACCATCTTTATTTGACTCAAACAAACTTCATCTTGAAGTCTTCCTTTTCTTAAGACAAACTTGATCTTCCACCTGGAAATCAGAAGCAACTTAATGCTTGCCATGCATTGTTTTACACCTTGCTTTACTGTCCTCAAGCTTCACTTGTACTCTTTGATGTACTAGCTACATTTGTTCAATGGCATGTTTTCCTTTGTCCACATTACTATGGTCATATTCTGCAAAATCTTTATCAAAGCTCAAATTCACAAAGAAAATTCACATCGAAACACTTGTATAAGTGAGTGCTTGACACAACTATAGGCATGTTGGACGACATGCATATACTCATCCCAAATTCCCCAAACAAATGGACTAATAATCAAGCCAAAATAAATATCATGCTAAAGAAAACAAACTTGTTGCGAATAAGTGATTATACATGACTTCACTTTACAAAGTAGCCAAACGGTAATATACAACAAGTATTTACAATTTTAGAAAGTAAGAAAACTCTACAAAATAGTCTACCCATTCTTTTCCTAACTAGGCTTATGGGTTCTCTTTTTGCACCTGCTATGCTTCGAAGGATACTTCAGTAACTACACTAGTTTCCACTTTTCCACCTGTCACTTTCCTTGTAGTGGATTGCATGACCTCTTTGTCCTTCTTGGGACGAAGTTCCGGATAAAGTTTCCAACACTTTTCAATCTGGTGCCCATTCATGTTACAATGGGTACAAAAATACTTCGCTTTCCCATCGAAAAGGAAGTATTCAAACTTGAGAGAGGTTTATCATGCCTTATCCCAATAATTTGATCCATTCTTTTGACCAGCGCATAATCAACCACACAATGGTCAGCGACATCACAAAATGTGTTAAGAGACTTTCCCCACAAATAATCAAAATCACCAACATTTTTGAAATCCCCATGACTCTTATACTTGTCCTTTGGGCTGTGACTTTGATGAGAAGAACTGGACTTGACATGTCCCTTTGAACATTCATCTCTCTTTAGAGACAATTTGCCATTATAACCACCAGCATGGTGTGACATATCATCACTTGATGATTTCTTTAACTCAACAATTTTAGGGAACTCTCCAATTTCTCCATGACCATAACCCAATCCTTCATATCATGTTCATTCCTTCACCTTAATAGGATTAGTGATACGTTGGTCATTGACTTCAAGGCCTCTTCCATCATAACCCATCTGAGTTAATATCTTCATACCAATGCCTTTGGTATGCTTTTCAAAAACTGCAAAAGATGTGTTATCAACATTAGTTGAAGGAGTAGAACAAGAAATACTAATTACCTCCTTTAGCCTATCACTCATGTTTTCTATTTCACATGTTGATGATGAAGTGGATGATGACTCTGGCCAACCACTTTTACCAATGGGTACATAGGGAGAATCTTTCAGATGTTGACAAAACTCACAAGCATCACTCTCAACATAGGGTCCATATCTTGTGTTTGGACCATGCCCACAAATTGGCTTCATCTTGGAGGGATTCTTTGCTGCTTCTGAGATTGAACTCTCATCAATATGTTCCTCCACTACATGCCGCAATTGTAGGCACATTTACCTTTTCTCCTCCTCTGCAACTTCAAGCAATCTCCTCAACTCAAAATTCTCCATTCGAAGAGATAGATTAATCTCCTAAAACTCTTAGAGTATTTCATGCTTCAGTTTCTTTCCCATACTTGCAACTTGGTCAGAACTCGCTTTGATACCATGTGATCTAAAATTGGAGGGAAACAACTCCTCCAATAAAAACTGATTGTCTTCTGACACTTCGCAATTTAAAAAAAATGGGTCTTTAAATGTAAAAAAAGTTTCACAACCTCTACAAGATGGTGAGTTAAGTTTTCACGTGAACTTTAAAAGAGAAACCATTCACATGCAACTCAATATGACAAACATACACATGTGTATCCGCCTGCACCCTCTGACATAGCCTCTTTTGCATGGTCATGTGGTTACCGATGGGACCGAGGCTAGGGCCAAGTGCCCTGCCCCTCTCGCTAACTCCATGTCGTTAGTTGTATGGTGAACGTCGCGACCAGGGGCTAGATCTTCCAGTCACCCCTCTCTCTTTCGTCGTGGGAACATGGGTGCCATAGTGACCAGGGGCCAGGGCCACCACCTAGCCCCTCCCCTCAAACACTGAAGCACATGAATTGAAATATAACTGACAACCTATAGTTTCCAAGAACCAAAGTTGTGGTCCACCGATAGAGCGTGAAGTTGTTGTAACAACCCTGGTGAAAATTCCATGTAATAAAAGTTAAAAATAATAACCAAGGTTGATGGGACACTTATTCCAAGCTGAAAGTTGGGCGAAACATCCTAGTGGATGTTCATTTTGGTTAATATGGCTAAGGAAATTAGCAAAGGCAAAGAAAAAGGCTTTGGAAAGGAAAAATGGGACATTTGACGCATTTATTTATGAAAATAATGGAATTTAGGAGAAAAGGGAGATGAAAGGTCATAGGTTGCATGTGAGGAGGAAAATGACGAAAATAGAGGCCTCATCTATAAAAAGGCTTCTGAGGATCAGTTGGTACCTTTTTGTTAGTTCAGTTTTGGAGCTCTCTAATTATTCTCTCTCTCTCTCTCTCTCTCTCTCTCTTGGACACTTAGAGTTTCTTGGAACATTTTGGCATTGGACCAAGAAAGGAAAGAAAGCAAGGAGGAAGAAAGAAAGGAGTAGCAGGAATCAAGCAGCTACAACAGGATTATTGGCAGGTATCGATTTGCATGTGTGTTTTCCTTCCTAGATTTGGCATGCATTTTATTGCATCTGGTTCTTTTCTGTCATGGCATGGGTTCTTCCAAGCGTGAGAATTTTTTCATCCTAGCCTTGCCATTTCCGAATAGCCATGGTGTTGTGGAGTTCGCATGTTTTGGTTTAGCTAGATTTTCAGATGGATTCAAAGCTGAGTGAGGTGGATCTCCGAATGATATGACACAAAACTAGTTTATGGGTTGCCTCGGGTTAGGGCCTAGTGATCCAAGTGTTAGTCATCAATAATTTTTTGCTTTCTATAGATGACTAAATGTTTATCCTAGATTTCTAGAAACAAAATTCATGAATATTGTGAGTTCTAGAAATCTCACTGCCTTCATTATCCTTAGGATACATTTTTCACTATTTCACTACTCTATCAAGTCATGGCCAGCCTATCACTCTCAGAAGACCAAACATGGGCTTATGCCACTCATTTTCACTATGTTTTGCCACCTTTGACCTTACTACTCTGTTTTGACTTGCCTAACCCTTCTACTTACACCTTGGATTGCCAAGTAGCTTAACCTTTTCCCCTATTCACCAAATGCCTCAAGCATTGTTGGTCTCAAGCTACCTTTCTAGGCTCTTTAGATAAATCAAGATCAGTAGTTTTGGGTCTAAAATGCATAAGTTTGCCAAAAGCTTTGTTTTAGACCTATAGACCCCAAGTCAATCTTTCAGCCAAAGGCCAAGTTAGAGGAGCCTCCCACTAGGTCACTAGGGTTTCATAAGTTGTAGGGTTATTTTGGATACTCTTAATCAGTGCTTTTCATGTGCCAAGAAGGTAAATCAAATGAAAGGGAGGTAAGCAATTGTTTGTCCAAGTTAGATAAAAATCCTTCAAAGAAGACCTCCTTGGTCAAGGCACAAATCATGAAAAAGGATAGCTGCCCATCTCAAAACATTTCTACAGGAATGATTGAGATGGTTATCAGCAGAAAAGAGGTAAGGTGAGAGGCCAATTCCTCACTAAAAGAACATTCACAAGCAAAGAAGAAAAGGCTTGCCTAAGTTCAAAGAGAATCGGGGTTTTTAGGACAAACTAGCTAAACAATATTGTCAACCAAGAAGCCAATACAGAAACCACAAGGATGGAGGTACATCAGCACCATTGAGCATGAATTAAAGATTTCTAGAAATTATAAATGAAGAAGGGAAAAATCCCTAAAGCCTAAAGTTTGAGAAGGTAGGCAAAGAAGTCAAATGAAGACCATAAATCTCCATGATGACAGCGGGCAGAAGTTTGAAGAATGATATCAGAAGGTCACCTCCATGGTTTATTAAGGCAACAATACTTCATTTCATCAAAGGGAGGGGAATACAAAGAGTATCAGTGTGAGGGAGACTAAGCCTTCAAGTGCAGTCAATTGCCCTAAAAATGGTCAAAGGGAATAAATCATAAGGTCAAGTCTCAAAATGGAACACCAACCCAATCATGAGTTTTCTGTTGAGTAACTAAGAGTGTCAAAACTTCAAACCATGACAAAAGAGACCAAAGCGTTGTGTTATAGGCACCTGCAAAGATTAGAATTGGCCAAGGGAAGACATGGCAGACCTAATTTGTAGTCTTTGTCAAAGTAAAAGAATCACTATTAAAAACATTAAGGAAAACACATGTTTGGATCACTTACACTCAAAGATTTCAAACGGGTATAAAAACATGCTTTTCTTAGTTTCTCAGTAAAGAGAGAGGTTCAGTAGTGCCTAGACATTCACAGATAAAAAGGGGACATCTTCATCTCCTCAGCAAGCCATCACAATAGGAAGAAGAAAAGCTGCCTTGAAAGGTTTTCAAGCCATCTGCAAAAAGGCCAAAAACATATCAGTGAAAATCATAAAGTAACAAAAACAAACTTAGCAAAAGGGGGTTTCTAGTTTTAATTCATTTATCGAAGGGAATAAAACTATCTCATTTATCACTTAAGCCTAATTGTCATTTGAAAAATAGAGGGAAAGGTTTTCGAAGAGAGATTTTAGGATTTCTGGCAAACTTCGAGTAAAATAACCCCTGCGCTACGCTCCTGGAAAACCTTGTTGCATGCCTGCATGTGCATCCTTTGGAAAATATAACAGCGCGTTGCGTTTCTATGAAAGTTCAATGTGCGTTTACCCGCGTGCAGACCCGGCAGCGTGCAGAGGCCCGACTGGCCCATGCGCTACGCACAGGAAGCATGCAACGCGGACCCGACAGCCCGTGCAGGCCACCCGACTCGCCCGGGCGCTGCGCACAGGGCGCGTTCAAGAGAGACCCGACAGTGTGCAGCTCTGTTGATGCTACGCGCCTATCCATTCAGACGCTGCACGAAAACCGCCCAATCGGCCCGGGCGCTACGCGCAAGCCCGTTCAGGCCGACCCGACAGCGCATGCAGGGGCCCAAGTGCTATGCTCCTGTGCTACGTATTTAGCCAGGAAGTTTTTCAAGCTAATGCAAGCCTCCCACTGCCTCAATACTCCTCCAAATTCTCTGCTTGGCACTTCCTGGAGTTTTTATAAGAGGTATTTCGATGCTCTGCCCCCTCTCATGTTGTTTTAAAGGTGAAACTTAGCAAGAAATGTAAAGAAAAGAAAAGCCCTAAAGGAAGAGGAAACCTAATCCCCTGCTAACAACACTCTTGTTCAAAGGGAACCCATCCATCTACATATTGAAGGCACACTGAGGCCCAAATTGTCCTTCTTCACTCATCATTCCCCTTCACTTGAAAATCACTGCCTTTCTCATTATCATCTCACTTGCCCTCTCCATATCATTTCACAAATAGCTTTAGGGTTTTGATTTCAAAGCAAGAGTAAAAGATAAAATGTCTAGAGAAGGCAGTAGTGACAATGGCAAGGGAGGCCAAAGGCCTAGGGGAAAGCAGAGAAAGACTAGAAGAGTAAATAGGTTTGAACCTTTGAACACCAAGGAGTTGACAACATCCCCTACAACAGTTGCATATTTCCAAGAGGTAGGATGTTTTGATTTCTGTGAAAGAGTACAAAGAGTCCAAAGTCACCCTGAGTTGACCAGACTTTTTATCCTCAACCTCCATTACCATCAAGTGCATCTAGTTTGGGTAAATTTTGAGCTATCCACCAATACAATTGCTATGGCCACTGGAATACCTTGTATGGGAGAAAAATGGTTCAAGCAGGTGAATTTGGACCTGAGCCATTATCAACCTTTCTTGAAACCAAGATACCAAGCTAATTGCAAAACTATTTTTCCCTTTTACCATTTGTTGGACAGATATGCCCCCTTAATGAAAGTCATCATGAAGTATTTTACATGTGAGGGGAGGTTTTCTAGACTTTATTCCTACCATATAAGACTGCTTATGCACTTCACTAGGGCCAAGATAGTATATTTTCCCTGTTACCTTTATAGAAGTATTGATAAGATGTTATACATTGTGCAAAAGAGGCCTCATTCACAACAAATGCAGAGTCTTTTCCACCATTCTCTTATGAAGATGATTGTGTTGCATTAATTAGAGCAATAGGGTATCCCATGGGAAGTGTTCATCGCCCATGATGTTTTCACAAATCCACAACCTCTTCTTCTGAAAATTTTACCCTCATCATCCCATCCACCTTCCTCCATTCCTCCATCACCCCTCACTAACCATGAATCATCCTCTCCACATGAATCCTCTCCTCAAGAAAACTTCTCACCATCATCTTCTCCTAAGGTAGCAGAACAATATGAGAATGATGAAGAACAAGAAGAGAACAGTGACAAAGAGGAAAATGACAGTCAAGAGGAAGAAACAAATGACGAGGAAGAGGAAAATGAAAATGAAGAAAGTGGTGATGATGAGGAAGAAACAAAGGACAGGGAAGAAGAAACAGAAACAAATGATGAGGCAGAAAATGATGATGAGGAGGAGGAGGATGTTGAAGATCAAGAGACAGAGGCAGAAGATGAAGACAAATAGAGTGAGAAAAACAGTGAAGATGAAGACAAAGTCAGTGAGAAAAACAGTGAAGAGGAAGAAGAAGGCAGTGAACAGTGTAGTGATGAAGATAAAGGAAGTGATAAAGAGGATAAAGAAGAAACAGATAATGATGAAGAGGCAGATGCAATCAATGAAGAAGAGGATGAGAGTGATGAAAATGAAAACAGTGAAGACATTACAGAAGACAGTAAAGAGGTTGAGGAAAATGAGGATGAAAATGCACAAAATAGTAATGAAAACACTGACAAAGATACCTCTAATAGTGACAACACAGAAAATGATAATGTTGCAAATATAGAGGAGGATGGTGAACAAGAAAACATGATGACCGATAGCCCTAATAATGATGACAGTGGCGACTCTATGAACCAAAAAGCAGTCAAGAGGTTGATGGCAGTGGTGAAGATCATAACAGTAATGCTAGCATGGAGGAAAATGCAAGTGACTCTCAAGAGGGCAGTCAAGAACGCAATGCAGGAGACATAAATACATAGATCATTGATGAAAAGAAAGACATTCTTGAGATCAGTCATGGTAAGAGAATTATAGTAGAAAAATATGATTTTCTCCTCTCACATATCAAAGAGGATCAAGGCTAGTGTATGCTGCCTCCAAGAGGCAAGGGACCATGCCATGCTCCTCACCTCAGCCACTAGACAAAAGGAAACAAAAGGTAAAGGAAGAAGAAGAAGATCATGAGGTTGAGAGGGAGTTTGAGATCATTCAAGTGGACAGTGATAAGGAGAATGAAGCAAGGATCACAAACTTGCTCCTCCAGGATAGAAATGCACAAATCAAAGACCTCCAAGCACATTTGGATGGGGCCAAGAGTGTGAATGATGCCCTTGACTTGGAGAACAGGAAACTAGGAGCACATATTTCAATCTATGAATATAGAGCCCTCAAGGCCCGGAAAGAAGCCCAAAAGGCACAGGTGAAACTAGAAGAGTTCATGGGCACTTATGAAGAGAGTGAGGATGAGGAAGGGAAATCTAGGAGGAGACCTAGAACTATGTGGTTGAAGAAAGCATTGGCAAAAAAAGGGAACAAGAATCATCCCTAGCAGAACAACTCCATTTGGATGAGCTTTTGGTCATGGAGGTAGCACATGATCGGGAGCATTGGTTGGAGAAAGCCAACATACACTTGGAGACTAAATTGAAGAAAGAAAATCAAGATCTTGACCTCCAAAGAAGGATGACTAAACATTATGCCCAGAGAAACCAAATTGCAAGGGCTAAACTGAAAAAGGCTCAAACCAAGCTCCAAGCACTAAAAGAAGAAAAAGGCCAAGCTAGACTTGGAATCTTGGCACAAGCTTCTCTACAAGTTTCTCAAAACCCATGAGGCACACTTCCACCAAATTTGGGAGAATTTTGACAAGTTTTTGTTGTTTGCTAATTTTGAGGGCCAAGGGGGTAGCACCTATGGTGCTATGATTTTTCTCAGTGCATCTTCAAGAGGAAAGGCTCACATTTTTGGAATCCTCATCTCAAATATAGCATGCTCGTAAAGTTTCAGATCAATTGGAGTTGTTTTGGTCCTCCAAAAGGGTCAAAAACACCTTAATTTTCACCATTCTGCCTACTTTTCAAGACATGTGTTGCGCCTTTACCAACCTCGGAATTTTTCTTTTTGAACAGGTTGTAGAGGTCAAATTAGAGAACCAAGGGTAGATCTGGAAATTAGACTCAAAGGGCTTTCCAACAGGCCATCACGAAGCCTTTTCCGACATCAGGAACGCTTTCAAAAAACTCCTGCAAGTTGACCTAGTTTTCTTGCTCCAGTGCAACGCCCTTGGCATGGAAATTCATCCTAAAACACAGTGTTGCACCCTTAGCAGAGGGAAAGTCAACAATGTATGCTTGCCAAGTTTTAGGAGGCTTGTCAGACCTCAAATGTAAATTTCTTTGCTAAAAATGCCCGAAAAGATATTTTGTGCCTTGGGCCTTGCAAGGTCTCAAGGACAATAGTGACATTTCTGATTAGCCAATAGGCTTCTAGAGACTCTATTAGGTTTTTCTCCTCCTTGCTTGTTAAAAGGAGCATTGAGGATTCATTGTTAATGTTGGCATTTGATGAGTTTTGAGAGCAATACATGGTTCTTTGAGGTTGAAGATCAATTTGGTGTTGTGGAGCTTGTGAATGATTTTCTTTGATTGATGATGATGAAAGCTTGCTTGCAAGATCCCCGAGCTTGGTTAATGGTGATGTGTCTCTAATTTGTTCATGTCTTCTTGTTTGTCATTGTGTCCATCCTTTTATGTTGCAGTAGATCAGAAAAGTATAGGCTAAGAAATGTTGTTTGAGGCACCTTAGTCCTTCATGTTTACTATTGTCTTTATGTTTTCCTCTGTTGGGTTAGTTTAAGGAATTCTTAGCTACTCCTTAGACCCACCTAAGCTTGTTTGTTTCATTAATGGTTTAATAAAGTAGTTTTCAAATATGTTTTATGGTTAGCCATGATTACTTAATGCTATCTAAACTCTGTTTGTGAAATCTCTCTTTGAAGTATTACTTGTTAGGTTAAGCCAAGGAGGTCTTGTTTTGAACTTGCACTTTGTCCATGCTTATCAGTTTGCCTCAAGGTTCTTTGTAGCTTGCTCAATGATGTCTAGGAGTTCCCTCTTCATTGATTAAAAGTTATTTGTCATCTTATATGTTTTCAAATCTTGAAGGTGAAATAACTAAAATTAGATAAGTTTTCTTGCTTTCTCTGTTTCACTGAATTGTTCATCTTGAAAGTCTATTTGTTTAAGTATTGTTATTGAGTTAATGGTTTTTCCTATCTCATGATTATTATCTTTTGCTCATCAGTATTTGGGACCTTATTTTTTATGGGTATTTGACAAAGGATTCTTAATTTCCCTTTTCTCTACCTTGTTTCTCCAACTTAATGTCCATTTCACTTCACACATAACCTTAAAGATCCATTGACCACACTAGATTTTCCCTGTGATGCACTCTGAATCATTGTTGAGATATCCATGGCTTTCATAGACTCCATAGCCCAATGATTTGATGACCTTTTACTCCACCTATCCTACTTGATCATCTTACCCAACCCAAACACACAAACAAACCCTACACTTAACAACTAGCCTAAAATCAACCATCTAAAGCAAACGAGTTCATATCCTTTGCAAACAATAGAGAGAGCCCTCTCTGAGTCCAGGAAGGCTAGGTATTAGGATTCGAAATACTAGTCTAATGTTACCCTGTGCATTTGGTCTACCAATCTACTAAATCACGGGACCCTAACATAATGGCGATCACTATGGGGACCTTCGATAAGTAACAAACTTAATATCCTTAAGAAATTTGTGGCTCCTTGCCAAATAGTATCATATGATTTCTTTTCACCTCATCACCATCACTACAACATAATAAACATCGCGTGAGATCGATATAGTAGTACCGTATATCACTTACGTAATCATTAGACCCTTAGTTGACTTTTGAAAACTTATATTTATAACCACTTACTCACTATCACTAACATAATGGCATCATGATGAGACCCAATGATGAGACCTCTGAGTTAGTGAAAATCTTAGTATTCCTTAGTGTTAGTGTCCCGTGATTTAGCAGATTGGTAGACCAAATGCACAGGGTAACATTAGACCAATGTTTGGAGTCCCTAGGACCTAGCCTTCCTGGACTTGGAGAGGGCTCTCTCTATTATGTGTGAAGGATGTAAACTTGTTCGCTTTAGATGGTTGATTTTAGACTAGTTGTTAAGTGTAGGGTTTGTTGTTTGTTTTGGTTGGGGTAAGATGATCAAGTAGGATAGGTGGACTAAGAGGTCATCAAATAAATTAGGCTATGGAGTCTATGAAGTCATTGATATCTCAATAATGAATCAATGTACATCATAGGGAAAATATAGTGTAGCAATGGATCTTTAAAGTTAGTTTGTGAGGTGAGATGGACATTAAGTTGGGGAACCAAGGTAGGGAAAAGGGTAGTGAAGTATCCTTTCTCAAATACCTAAGAACAAGGAGGTCTTAAATACTGATAAGAAAAATATACTAATCATGATATAGGGAACACCATTTACTCAATGAAAATACTTTTAAACAAATAAACATTCAAGATACACAATCCAGTGGAACAAAGAAAGTAAGACAACTTATCTAACTTCAATGATTCTACTTTCAATATTTGAGAACATATAAGAGACAAATAGCATCAATAAATGAAGAGGGAACTCCTAAATTTCATTTATTAAACTATAAAGAACTTTGAGGTAAACTGATAAGCATATACAAAGGGCAAGATTGAAACAAGACCTCTTTGGCATAACCTAACAAATCAATACATCAAAGAGAGATTTCAAGACAGAATTTAGATAGCATCAAACAAGAAGGGCTTACCTGAATCATGTTTGTAAATTAGAATATTAATCCAATAACAAAATATACAAGCTTAGCTGGGCCTAAGGAGCAACTGAGAATTCCTTAAACTAACCCAGCAGAGGAAAACATAAAGACAATAGCAAACAAGAGGACTGAGGTGCCTCAAACAACATTTCTCATCCTATACTCTTCTGAGATATTGCAATATAGAAAGATGGACATATGGTAAACAATAAAACATGAAAAAATAATAGATACATCACCATTAACTAAACTCAGTGATCTTTCAAGCAAACCTTCATCACCATCAATCACGGCAAATTTTCCACAAGCTCCACAACACCAAATAGCTCTTCAACCTCCAAAAACCATGTATTTCTTTCAAACTCATCAAAAGGCCACACATTACAATGAATCCTAATGCTCTATATAACAAGAAAGGAGGAGGAAATCCTAATAGAGCATCTAGAAGTCTATTGGCTAAGCATAAGTATCTCTATTGTCCTTGAGGCCATGCAAGGCCCAAGGCACAAAAATATCTAACATAAATATCTTTTCGGCCATTTTTAGGAATTAAATTGACCTTTAGGATCTGAAAAGCCTCCTAAAACTTACCAAATGCACATTTTGACTTGTAAACCACAGGAGCGTAGCACTTTGTTTTTAAAATGAATTTTATGCCATGAGCGTAGCAAAGGAACAGAAAAAATGGGTCTTCTTACAACAGTGTTTTGAAGGTCTTCCCGATGTCGAATAAGGCTCCATGATGGCTCATTGGAAATCCCTTGAAGTGTATTTTCCATATCTATCCTTGGTTTTATGATATGACCTCTGCAACCTATTAAAAAATTGAAATTTCCAAGACTGGTAAGAACGCAGCACATGTCCTGAAAAGCAGGCAGAATGGTGAAAAATTGGGTGTTTTTACCCTTTTGGAGGATCAAAACAACTCCAATTGATCTAAAACTTGGTGAGCATGCTGTATGAATGATGAGGAACCCAAAAATTCAATCCTTTCCTCCTGAAGATGCCCTGAAAAAGAGCGTACCACCAGGTGTGCTGCGCTCCTAGCCTTAAAATTTGAAAAAAAAAACTTGTCAAAATTCTCCCAAATTTGGTGGAAGCATACCTCATGGGTCTTGGGAGACCTGTAGAGAAGCTTGAGCCAAATAACAAGGTTATTCAGGCTATTTTCTTCTTTTAGTGATTATATCTCATTTTGGGCCATTTTGAGTTTTTCC
>JAXQQM020073123.1:0-96433 GCA_034641835.2 Pinus albicaulis
AGGTAGTAAAATGTTACAAAAAACCAGAAACTATACAAATAATATTATTCTAGATATATGTAAAAAGGACATGGTAGAGAAGATCAAACAATATTAAACTTTTCATAAATAGTTTAGATAAAAATACATTTTCTAATTTTGATTGTAAATCATAAGGCTTAAAGCAATAATTTTTCTAATAATTTTTTTTAATTAATAAATAAAAAAGAAAAATTTTCAATCAAAATCACATACATCACATAATAAAAATAATTTAAAAACAATTTAAAACTTCATACACTATATGACATTACTATGACAAACATCATAAAAATATACAAGCAAAAAATACATACAATGCATCCATTACATTGGAGTCTTCAGAACATACAATGCATACATTAAATTTGACAGAATTATTCACGACACAATTGGTGTCATTTGTTCATAAAAAAATTGTTGAATATGAATGTGCAAATAAGGAGGTTTCACATTGGCTAATTAAATCTGGGTTAACATGGGTCTCTACCAGTATTAATAGAAGTCTATAACAGGCATGGTTGGACGTATACAATTTTCATGGTTTTTTAACTGATTTACGTTAAACTGGTTAATCTATCATTGTGAAATAGGCATTATCTAAGTTTAATTGATTTTCTGCTTAACTGAACTCTTGTCAAACTCAAGTACAGTAGTAAATAACCTGTAACACTCGCAAGTTTCTAATAGTAACTTCAAATCAAAGTCCAATGAGGTTAAATCTGGAACTCTAGCATTTAAGAAAATTCCTTGACGAAAGGCAGAGTGAGGCTGCAACAAAGCCAGATTGCGATTTAGTGTACTTACAGTGCACCAACTAGACCACCCAACAAGGTTCAATTCCCCTTAAGGCATAAATAAGAGGTTGAACTAGGTGCATTCCGAAATGATTTTGAAGGAAAAGCATACCTCCTTACCGCAACATCTTAGCCAAATGAAAGTGCCTGAGATGAATTGTGCAAATAAGGAGGTTTCACATTGGCTAATTAAATCTGGGTTAACATGGATCTCTGCCAGTATTAACAGAAGTCTATAACATGCATGGTTGAACGTATACAATTTTCATGGTTTTTTTAACTGATTTACGTTAAACTGGTTAATCTATCATTGTGAAATAGGCATTATCTAAGTTTAATTGATTTTCTGCTTAACTGAACTCTTGTCAAACCCAAGTACAGTCGTAAATAGCCTGTAACACTCACAAGTTTCTAATAGTAACTTCAAATCAGAGTCCAGTGAGGTTAAGTCTGGAACTCTGGCATTTAAGAAAATTCCTTGACGAAAGGCAGAGTGAGGCTGCAACAAAGCCAGACTGAGATTTAGTGTACTTACAATGCACCAACTAGACCACCCATTGTCTTTTCTTATTCTCCTCCCTGTAGCAGCATAGATTCTTTGTGGATGATCGACTAGTAATGAGACCTCAACAATGCAATCTGACTAAAAAACAATGGCGAATAAAGTCAAAACCAAGTGAAGACTATAGCCACTAGCCAACTCACACTAGAAAATTTGGCGTAGGACGAGATGTTTGACTGCTACACTGGACATATAGCTGTCAAGAAGAGCTAGCGGAAGCGGAGGGCTTAAAACGGTTTGTCATGCCGTCATAGTGTATTTGGCCAAGACCTAAAAGTGGTTCGACTATCACACTTCTTCCACGCTTAACAAGTGTCACTCTTCCTGACAGGATCACACAATCGTCAAGGCCTGACGCTCCTAAACGGTCGATCTTCCGACTTAAATGTGGTCCGACGCTTTTAACATCGCTTCTTCCACGCTTTTGACGCCGCTTTTCCGACGCTTTGTAAGCTGCCGTGAATCTTCGACGTAAATGTGTCTCGACATTTTTATATTGTCGCTTTTCCGACAAGCTTGATTTGCTTTAATTCGACAAGCTTTTCGAATGTAAAGCCGTATACCTAATGGGGTCGATTAGTGCAAATTGAAACTTTAAAAGATGAGAAACACTGTTTTGAATATATTATATGAAGTAAAACAGTCCATGAAGTCATTACATTTTCACATCTAAAGATTGGAACCCAAATATCCATCCAGAAAGTGGAAGTCCCACCCCAGACAATGATAGAAAAATACCCCATGTCACATATAGGGACATGATATAAAACCCAGTAACGGTCCACATGGAGATTATCGACAATCTGAGAAAGCATCCAAATATGCCCGAGGCATCCATAAGAAAGTGAAATAGCAGTATGTAGAATAGTAAAGCAACAGATAGAGTACCGACGTCCATTGTTCCAAATACAAATTAAAGTACCCAAAATCCTTGAACAGAGAAAAACGCTAATCATGTGAGGAGTATGATATGTCCAAAATATAAAAAGACCATCAGACCATATCAATAAACCAGCAACATAGACCAGCATCGCTAGTTTTGAAGGCAGAGTGATAAACATTAATCATTTTTTTTTCACAAGAGAAAAAATGTTGTTTTGAATATATTATATGAAGTAAAACAGTCCATGAAGTTATTACATTTTCACATCCGAAGATTGGAACCCAAATATCCATCCAGAAAAGTGGAATTCCCACCCCAGACAGTGATAGAAAAATACCCCATGTCACATACAGGGACTTGATATAAAACCCAGTAACGGTCCACATGGAGATTATCGACAATCTGAGAAAGCATCCAAATATGCCCGAGGCATCTATAAGAAAGTGAAATAGCAAGTATGTAGAATAGTAAAGTAACAGATAGAGTACAGATGTTCATTGTTCCAAATACAAATTAAAGTACCCAAAATCCTGCAACAGAGAAAACGCTAATCATGTGAGGAGTGTGATATGTCCAAAATATAAAGAGACCATCAGACCATATCAATAAACCAGCAACATAGACCAGCATCGCTAGTTTTGAAGGCAGAGTGATAAACATTAATCATTTTTTTTTCACAAGAGAAAAAACGTTGTTTTGAATATATTATATGAAGTAAAACAGTCCATGAAGTCATTACATTTTCACATCTGAAGATTGGAACCCAAATATCCATCCTAAAAAGTGGAAGTCCCACCCCAGACAATGATAGAAAAATACCCCATGTCACATACAGGGACATGATATAAAACCCAGTAACGGTCCACATGTAGATTATCGACAATCTGAGAAAGCATCCAAATATGCCCGAGGCATCTATAAGAAAGTGAAATAGCAGTATGTAGAATAGTAAAGCAACAGATAGAGTACCGACGTCCATTGTTCCAAATACAAATTAAAGTACCCAAAATCCTTGAACAGAGAAAAACGCTAATGATGTGAGGAGTGTGATATGTCCAAAATATAAAAAGACCATCAGACCATATCAATAAACCAGCAACATAGACCAGCATCGCTAGTTTTGAAGGCAGAGTGATAAATATTAATCATTTTTTTTCACAAGAGAAAAAACGTTGTTTTGAATATATTATATGAAGTAAAACAGTCCATGAAGTCATTACATTTTCACATCTCAAGATTGGAACCCAAATATCCATCCAGAAAAGTGGAAGTCCCACCCCAGACAATGATAGAAAAATACCCCATGTCACATACAGGGACTTGATATAAAAACCAGTAACGGTCCACATGGAGATTATCGACAATCTGAGAAAGCATCCAAATATGCCCGAGGCATCTATAAGAAAGTGAAATAGCAGTATGTAGAATATTAAAACAACAGATAGAGTACTGACGTCCATTGTTCCAAATACAAATTAAAGTACCCAAAATCCTTGAACAGAGAAAAACGCTAATGATGTGAGGAGTGTGATATGTCCAAAATATAAAAAGACCATCAGACCATATCAATAAACCAGCAACATAGACCAGCATCGCTAGTTTTGAAGGCAGAGTGATAAACATTAATCACTTTTTTTTCACAAGAGAAAAAACGTTGTTTTGAATATATTATATGAAGTAAAACAGTCCATGAAGTTATTACATTTTCACATCTGAAGATTGGAACCCAAATATCCATCCAGAAAAGTGGAAGTCCCACCCCAGACAGTGATAGAAAAATACCTCATGTCACATACAGGGACTTGATATAAAACCCAGTAACGGTCCACATGGAGATTATCGACAATCTGAGAAAGCATCCAAATATTCCCGAGGCATCTATAAGAAAGTGAAATAGCAGTATGTAGAATAGTAAAGCAACAGATAGAGTACCGACGTCCATTGTTCCAAATACAAATTAAAGTACCCAAAATCCTGCAACAGAGAAAAATGTTAATCATGTGAGGAGTGTGATATGTCCAAAATATAAAAAGACCATCAGACCATATCAATAAACCAGCAACATAGACCAGCATCGCTAGTTTTGAAGGCAGAGTGATAAACATTAATCATTTTTTTTTCACAAGAGATAAAATGTTGTTTTGAATATATTATATGAAGTAAAACAGTCCATGAAGTCATTACATTTTCACATCTGAAGATTGGAACCCAAATATCCATCCAGAAAAGTGGAAGTCCCACCCCAGACAATGATAGAAAAATACCCCATGTCACATACAGGGACATGATATAAAACCCAGTGACGGTCCACATGGAGATTATCGACAATCTGAGAAAGCATCCAAATATGCCCAAGGCATCTATAAGAAAGTGAAATAGCAGTATGTAGAATAGTAAAGCAACAGATAGAGTACGTACCAACGTCCATTGTTCCAAATACAAATTAAAGTACCCAAAATCCTTGAACAGAAAAAAACGCTAATCATGTGAGGAGTGTGATATGTCCAAAATATAAAAAGACCATCAGACCATATCAATAAACCAGCAACATAGACCAGCATCGCTAGTTTTGAAGGCAGAGTGATAAACATTAATCATTTTTTTTTCACAAGAGAAAAACGTTGTTTTGAATATATTATATGAAGTAAAACAGTCCACATGGAGATTATTGACAATCTGAGAAAGCATCCAAATATGCCCGAGGCATCTATAAGAAAGTGAAATAGCAGTATGTAGAACAATAAAGCAATAGATAGAGTACCGACGTCCATTGTTCCAAATACAAATTAAAGTACCCAAAATCCTTGAACAGATCAAGAAAAACGCTAATCATGTGAGAATTCTAAGTAAAGTTAATCTATTAACATTGCGAATAAAATTACACCGAAGTCAAAAACATTGCCTGGCCAGACTCATGGCAAATTCGTCATCAAAAAATCAAAAAATTAAGAAGACTGCCCTCATACGGGGAAACCAGTCTTGAACGTTTAATTTACAGAATTCAAAAATATTACAAAGGTCCAGCACAGTAAAATAATCTAAAAGCAGCTCAATTAAGTGGGCCGCGAAGCAAGAAAAACAAATTAACCAAACTACTCCTCCGGCTCCTCGACGATTCGGCACCATCCTTCGGAAGGTCCAGGATCGCTAGGTGCTACCTCCACATTCATGCCACGGCTCCCCTCCTGAAGGCCCGAATGCCGCCGGCTTTTCCGAGCTCGTACCCGCGGACGGTGCATTCTTCCTCCGCTAAATTTCCGCCAAGACCACAGCACTAGCCGTGATTCATGGGCATGTTGAGAGAGCACCTTAGTTGTACCGCAAGGCGTCGGAGAAGGTAGAACTAGCTATGGGAAGCATTCGAGCAAATCCAGCACAGTGGCTGACATCCCAAAGAACTCTAACTTTCCACTCCTAGTATTTGGATATCGACCTACGTAATAATCACTGGACTGGCTGGAAGTCGACTCTATTGAGGCACTGGAGGGAGCCCGCAGGGGTTGACCTCTAGTGCTCCCCCTGTGGCAACGCATCCTATGATGCATGCGAGGCATGGGTGCAGTCTCAGGCGCAGTGGGCACAAGAGGAGACAGAGAAGAAGAATTCCAATTAACAGAGGAAGGTAGACATAGACAGAACCGAGAGAAATGCAGATATGCTGCAAGGTCTAGGCAGCAGTTCAGCTGGCCACTTCTCCTTATCGTCACAGTTAGCAGGCAGTGTAATCCAGCAACCGGCTCGTCTGAAAAACCATAGCTAAAAGCCATTTTCTCGACCCGATTGCAATTCAATCAAAGGACGCCTGTCATAATTAATCTCTGATCATTAATAATGAGAGCTGAAGGTCGGATCATATTGGAGCGTGCAGAATCGCTAAGAGGAGTGGAGGCCGATCTTGAACAGTGTTAAAAATTAATTAATGCGGATTTGATGTGAAAACTTAATTGAACAACGTTAAATGTTAATGCGATTGATATGGAATCGCCATATCCATGTCCCATCACCTTAAATGCCATCGAATGCACCCGCAACCGGGAGCAGGGCAAGTTTTTATTGAGGACACGTGGCATAAATTGATTGGAGCGGATCTTTGTTTGGGCCGCTCGCGCAGTGGAAATCCGGACCCGAAAAATATTAGGGCGAATTTGATAAGAAATTCGCGTCACAACTCTCCCTCCGTACGCCAGCCCAACTTCGGACCCGAAAAAGATTAGGGCAGAATTCATTTGGTTTTCACGTCACAAAATTGGCCGACGTCAGCAGGCTATTTTGGAACGCGAATTTGGTTTGAATTATGGTTTATCGTCGTTTGAAGTCCGGAGGGCTCGACTTAAGAACAATTTTGTTTGATCCCATCTTATAAAATGTGTGTTGGTTTTCTTTGATAATACACATATTTATAATAAATCATGGGAATACCACACTAAACATGTGGAAAAGTTATATAAATAATTATTGAGAACAATCATTTTTATGTAAAAATATCCAAATGTGCTTTTGGGAAATAAGAATTCGAGTATTTGGTTCATATTGTTTTAAAGGAAGGAGTGAAGTTGGAGCCTAAAAAGATGCAAGCTATTACAAAATGACCTATTCCTAAGAAAATCAAGGTTCTTAGAAGATTTTTTAGACTTACTTGATATTATTGATCATTTGTTAAGAATTATGCATGCATTTCAAGTCCACTCACATATCTCTTGAAGAAAATATCATTTATATGGAATGATGAGGCTACTTTGGCATTCTTTCTTTTAATGGATGCCATGTCTTCTACACCAACATCGGTTGCACCTACTTTTGGTAAAACATTCATAGTAGAGTGTGAGGCACTAGGACAAGGAATTTCCGTAACATTAACACAATAAGGGATATCATTGGCTTTTAAAAGCAAGGAATTCAAAGAAAATATTTGGTGAAATTCAAGGAATTCACTTTTGTTAATAGGTTTATGTCACACGATGATGCAGGGGCATTAGGCACTAGCCAAAAATGTAGGAGGTTTTGTCCACATGTTGTGGCTAGGAGGGTTCGAAAACATTTGAGTTGTAACAGCTAGGTGTCAATACCTCAGCTGACTGTATTACTTAGACTAGTTAGAGTTGTAGGAGTCGAACAGTTTCAGTTAGTTGAATTATTATAATTAGACCTTTTAATTTCTAGAACGGTCCTCTCAGAGGAACCGAAGAGCCATATGTTATGTATATAAATTGTAATTCCTCGGATGAATAAAAGTAGAGAGGGAAGAGGAGAGTAGAGAAGGGATTTCTGCAATAAACCTCTGTGTGTGAACAATTGTTTCCAGTTAAATGATTTCCAAGCTTAGTTGCCATTGAATTATCTCGAACTGCTAATTGTGAAGAATTGTTTAACTATGAGGCGATTGGGTACTGATAATTCCATTCTTCTGTCTTTGAATTCTCGTAAATTGTTGGATAACCCTGTGAACTCACCCCACCCGAAGGCGAGGTCTGTGTAGAGAACCGAGGTCGTGAACACTATTCAAATATAAAAATCCCGCTTAATAAAGAGACAAGATTGTTGTGCTTTCGGAACCTGACCCGAGGATTGGACATGAGTTAACAAAAAAAAGGATAGCGGAACCAGACTTGCACCCGTGGTCAAGCCCTGTACCAAAACCACGAGCGGAATCACAAAAGCGGGTTGCCCATATCGCACCGCTTTTGCGGAGTAGGCGGTATTTCCTATTCGCGAGCGATTCCATAGGGAATGCGATACGTGGCGAAGTGACCCCGGAAAACAACCGTTTAACCCACGCCATCGCACGTTAAAGCCCGACGTTGGAAGCCAAGCGAAATTGCCAAGAGTCATTGATTTGGAGAAGGGCCATCGGACGGTGGTCGCACGTTGAACTTGCCCGAAGGTTAACTAAGGTGTGCGGAGGATAGACAGGTACGATACGAGTGTTTGATTGGTTATTGATATATATAGGTGGGGCCGGAGTATAATTAAATTGTTTAATTAAAGGATTGGCGGATAATTAGCATAAGTCTGGAGCGTGATTGTTGTAAGGATGGGTGGTGAAATATAGAGCCGAAAGTTCATTACAAGTTATTTATTTAAAAAGAAACGTGGAGTATAAATACAAAGTGTTGAAAGTTAAACATTGGTTATAAGGCTTGGAGATAATATAAAGTTGGGAATATAAATTAAAGTCCAAGCATTGTGGATAGTATTTATTTATCAAATTCTACGAATTTCTACGAATTTGATAAATAAACCCGAAGAAAGAAGAAGTCAATTAAGACTCAGGCTGGAGGAAAAGAATGGGGTAAACCAAGGGAAAATGCCGATAGAGCGATTGTAGACACACCAGCGCTCCTTAGGGGTCCAATTTCAGTTTTGTTGCGTCACACAATGATCTCTCTTCTCTGGCATTTACTTGTATTGAAGATCACTATTCTAGGAATAAGGAGTTATTTTTTCTCCAAAAATAACCTTAGCCAAACATTGACAATGCATCAAGGATATATTTCTATGCTTCATAAGTACATATGTTCTACTTCTAAATCATGTCTTGGAAGTGGTTGTTTTGCTGGAAATTATTCACCAGTTGGTTTCATACCAAAGTCTTTTTCTCATTTTCAGCATCCAATACATGAAAAAGATAATGGTTTTAAAACAACATAAATATTTGAAATTTTGCAAGAATTGTCTGGCACACTTTGAATATGAATTTTGAATTCAAGTGCATGATGCTGTATAGGATCAAGTGTCATTTTGAATACCAAATGTTTCACAAGAAACTTCTCAACATGCTACCCTACAGTAAGGATTAAATGACAATATTGCATCAACTATTTCCATAATAAAAGTGCACCTCGGCCATAAGACTAAACAACTACAAATGTTGTAGATCTAACGAGACCACACAATCAAATGTATTCCACAAGGCCAATACTGTATGAAAAATGAAAAGGAGTTTGCAACCAAAAATACCTTAGGCAACTAATTCAATTAGATACACCAAACCATCAGCAAAAAGGAAAACCAGCCTACTCAAAAGGCAAGCGTTTACCTCATTTGACAAAATTTTGAGTTCCGAAACAAGGGCCTTTATTGTCTTGTCAATGCCCCTAGTAATTTGAATGGGGTTTGCACCTGCTGCAACAACCTAAAAAAAAAGGTTTCATTTAAAATTATTTTCCACAAATTTAAGATACAACCATTGTCAGTTTTGTATTTCCTAACAAGCTCATAAATTTTGACAAAAGAACCAAAATTTTTTAATAACTGATAGCAAATTTTCACTCAAAAACTATCTTAGACTCAATAAGCCCAACCCAAAACTAAAAAACCAAACACCATAAGACCCTACAAAAATGAATAGATGATCTTAATCCGGTACTATCGACAAAAAGTTACCTTTACACCCTCACTTATTAAACCCTGTGCTGTTGAATTTTAACTTCAACTGCTGCAGCAGAAGGACGGATGCAGCAGCAACATTTTTTTTTGGAGGTTGCTTGCATGCCATCCAGAAATTTAATTCAGCATTTAAAATTTCTGCAAGTTTTTTTTGTAGACGGCCACAGCCATATTTCTGTACAGGATTGTATTTAAACACAACAGCCAGCATTAACGCAATTCACCAACCAGAAATTAAACAAACAGAAATTTACCCGAGAGTTTTGTAAATTCAAAAGGAGGACACGTGGAGCATTAATATTGGATCGCATGAAATTGAAGGGAATCTGAAAACCTGAAAACCGGACCCGAGTTTTTTATAGGGCACATTGGATTGAGAATTCGAGTTAAAATTAGGCAGACGTCAGCATCCCATTTTGGAACGCGAATTTGGTTTGAAATTCAATCTATTCAGACTTTTGAAGTCCGACGGAAATGGTTCTTTAATGTTTTGATAGTTTAATATATACATATGTTTTAAACATATGTTATATATATATCATATGCGAAATGAAAGGTGGGCCATAGAATTTAGTTTTAATTTTATTTTTTTAAAAAGAGGGTTTATTATAATATGTTTTATATGTTACAACATATAAAAATAAAAAGGACAAAAAAGCTTGGTAGTTTTTTTTATAGACAGTACGTAAATTTTTTATTACACAGCAGTGTGTAAAAAGTGAAAGACTGAGTGTAACTTTTAAGTGTGTATGCACAACAGTGCGAAAGTGAAAAACACAGCAGAGTGTTTTAGAGACAGAGTATGTTTGTTTTGAACAGACAGTGAGTTGGTTTTATGCACTGCGTTTTGTAGCAGTCATAATTTTGTAATCCCTCTCAGTGAAGAAGTAGTGTAATAGTTTTTTTTTGAGTTATTGAAGGGAATAGAAGTTTGTTTTCAAAGTATTGAAACTCTGTCTCCTGTCAAAGAAATTTTTATTTTCTCTGTGTTAGAGGAAGGGAGATTTATTCTCCATTCATTGTTCTAGAATTTTTGAATATTCCAACATGTGCAAGAACAACAGATGTTGTGGTTCCATCCCCAGCTAAATCATTTGTCTTTGCCGCAGCTTGCCTTACCAACTTGGCCCAAATATTTTCAACAGGGTCCTCTAATTCAACCAATAAAAAGGCCAAAACCATAGAATTGAGATACATTTCATTACACTATCAATAACAATAAAATTTGACTCAGCCATAACCCTTTCCTTTTATTGTTGTGAAAATATTTATGCATTACTCTAATGTGGCTATTCCATAGGCCAAGTAGACCACTGGGTAACAAATATGTTTCCTTTCACCTTTGAGTTTTCAAATTATGCCTACCAAATCTAAGACATTTAAGAGGGAGAACTAATACAACGTTAAAAAGAAAACCAGAGCACACATCTACAAATTACCTCCTTAGCTACTGTCACACCATCATTAACTATTTTCGGAGAACCATGCTTGCTCTCCAAGACAACATTTTGCCCTTCGCCCCAAGGGTGACTCCAACAAGATCAGCAGGTTTGTTCACACCACCTGCAAGACAAATTGACAATGCTTTCAGTAAGTGTGCAATTAAATGCCAGACCATATGCCAAAACAACCCTCCATGAAAAATTAAAATAACACATTAAAATCAAATATAAGTGGGCAAGGAAAGATCCACCACAGTGAAGTTTCACGTGCAGGTGACCTTCCTTTAAACATAATTTTTTCTCTGACCTGCAATTTTTTTGTCACTGAGCCATCCTTGTTGAAGTACAACTCCTTTTCCATAGATCTTGTATTAACTACCTTCTCTCTGTCATGTAATCTCAAAGTCCCTCTTCTGCTTGAGCGATTAAAGGAAATGGGTGAAAAAACTGAAAGAGAAGACAATTGTCTGCCATAATTATCAAACATTGCACCCAGCTTCTTCCCCTTTCCATTGTTACCCAATGAGGTAGATGTGGAAATTGTTGTCATACCACCCAAAGAAGAGGCCATCTTCTCTTATGATGAATATAGAATTACAAGATCTTCATATTAGTATGAACCTTAAAAAACATGACTCCCATTGCTAAAAACCACTTTTAAGTTGTAACAGGCAAACTAAACAACTATCGCAACTTTTGGCAACTTCTGGAGCATTAAGAGAGAAACAAACAAAGAGAAATACAACCACAATCCTCATTTTAATGAGACCGGACTATATAGTTGCACTAAGATAATAGAGAGAAATCACGACTATATTATGGCCAGCACAAAACAATCTTTAACCAGTGTCTCTCGTGGCCTTCATGTTGCCATGCTAGAGGTTGCATATTTTTAATTTAAATTCTTGACCTCTCGTGCCCATCTATGAATGCATCCAATGGGATACCTACATCAAATGATCCTTTATATCCCCAAAAACAAATTCCCTACTACAAGAGCACCAGTATTGATGGATCACCCCACACCATCCCACCCACTAGAAACGGTGAAAAAGGAAACCCGAGAAACCTTCTGAAATATCTCAAGATGACTATATGGGTGGTTCTTATGAATCAACCAACCATTCAGAACATGCTCATCAATCCAAACCATGAGTATTGTGTGACAATATTCAAGCAGGCACTGAATCGGATTTCTGAAGCTATGTTAGAGAAACCCTAAACTCTCACTGAAAATAGGTGAAATGTGACACCACTGAGGGATTGACATGTGCCAATTGGTACAAGTGGTAGACAATTGGCATGCTCAAACAACGAGGTGATGCAGGAATGACATGAGGGAGAAAATATCAGAAAAGCCCCAAATCTGGAGAACTAAAGCTCATCACCAACCTGAGATTGACAACTTTACATGATGTAACCTATGAAATCGTAAATGGAGAAATCATAGTAACGATAAAGTAACCTATGTAACAATAAATTTGGATTCATCCTGGGAGTGTTAATGGGAGAAATCATAGTGAACAACAGGAAACATGCAGAGTTGCTTACAATCAAATAGATGAAAAAACACATACAAAAAACCTAGATAATAATCATGAACAAGCTTAATATTGAATTATGAACTGTAAAGGAACTTAAAAAATGTGACATTACGAACCTGGTCAAGTGCACAAGCAAAAATATCCTGGACATGACCATGGTTGACAAGTTGTATTGCTCATGATGCAAGAGGATTTGTACCTGCACTGCCAAGTCAATCAAAATCCATCATTATCTATACAATAAATACAAGTAATTGATGTAGTATTTTTTACTCTAAGATGCATTCTTATGATATTGTTAGAACATATGTTGAAAATGTCAAAATATACTTGAATAAGCTCCTCTTCGTTTCAAGAACAATTTATTGGAGTCGCATGAACTTGGAACAAGCCTCCCACGATCTGAAAGAGTAGCAACTAAGTCAACAGTGACTTTTTTGTTGCTACGCTGGATCAAGGGAGGTTTGATCCAAGATTAAATCGCTCCAATAAATTATTCTCTACTAAACAGGGCCAACCACGTGAAGGTGGAAGCTCTTATGGCCCCTCCCCCCCCCCTCACATCACTCTCAATTCCCCGATACCCAATCTATATTTCATTTTTTACTTTCATGAGCATAAAAAAAAAAATTCAATAACTAATAAAAAAACAATTCAACAAAAAGTACGCAAGGAAACATTGCAATTAATGCTTGACATAAAAATAGTATGATAAATGAGTTTTTTATATAACGCAAAAACGTTCCAAGTATGGTAACGTTTGTCTTATAATAATACAATATTTTACATTATCGAATTTTCTTTTTCTTCTTCCTATTTTTAAAGCTCCTAATTACATCATCAATATCATCATGCTCTGCTCCTGTTTCATGCCTTTCGACCCGCACTGCTGACCTAGTTGCGTAGTCATGATGTCTGGTCTCATCCAGTGACGGGGCATCGCCTACAAAAACAGATAATAGTAAATTTTAATTGTCAGTTTTTAAATATCATTGAACTAGTTCGGTAATATTAATAAAAAAAATTGCAATGAGATTATTTACCTGGTGCACCAGTTGTCGCCGCTGACCTAGTTGCGTTGTCACGATGTCTGGTCTCATCCAGTGACGGGGCATCGCCTACAAAAACAGATAATATTAAATTTTAATTATCAGTTTTTAAATACCATTGAACTAGTTCGGTAATATTAATAAAAAAAATTGCAATGAGATTATTTACCTGGTGCACCAGTTGTCGCCGCTGACCTAGTTGCGTTGTCACGATGTCTGGTCTCATCCAGTGACGGGGCATCGCCTACAAAAACAGATAATATTAAATTTTAATTGTCGGTTTTTAAATATCATTGAACTAGTTCGGTAATATTAATAAAAAAAATTGCAATGAGATTATTTACCTGGTGCACCAGTTGTCGCCGCTGACCTAGTTGCGTAGTCACGATGTCTGGTCTCATCCAGTGACGGGGCATCGCCTACAAAAACAGATAATATTAAATTTTAATTGTCAGTTTTTAAATATCATTGAACTAGTTAGGTAATATTAATAAAAAAAATTGCAATGAGATTATTTACCTGGTGCACCAGTTGTCGCCATTGGGACTGTTGCCCTGTCTTCCTCTCTGGTGGTAAGATCCTCAAGGGAAACATTCTCTGTCATTTAAACAAAAAACGTTATAAGGACAACCATCAAGGTATAATTAGAAAAAATTATAGGTGGAAATTAATTACCGTCACGGCCCTCACTGATAGTAGCATTGTCAGCCTGGTCCCCACTACAATGATCAGGTTGCACATGAGGATCATCTACATCTGGCTCTAAAACTGGGTTATTTGCCTCGTCGGTAGTGTTTCTCCCTTGATTTAAACAAAGTTGTTAGACATTAAATTTATGGACGAAAAAAAACATATTGAAAGGTTAATGTTTTACCTTATCAGGCATTCTGGATCTTGGGACCTGCCGCAAGCTTCTGCGATGTTCAACTACGGCTTGATAGACGAAATGGAAAGTGATATTTTTATCTTCCTCTGTAGTTTATGTTTCGAAGTCATCACCCTACATTACATATGATTGTGTATTTTTAATCATATTTGATAGGATTACAAAAACGTTGGAAGGCGATACAATTAATTATAAGATGTTTAGCTACTTAATTACAATTCTTGCAGCTAATTTCAAGTAGCCACCTTGGCCGAGCTTGTGATGGCCCTTTTTCTCTATCCTAGCTTTGGTTGCCTTTGAGGTGTCAGGCAACCTAGCATCAAAAGATTGAAGTCAGATATGACGTAGCACACTTTTATTTTAGACATAAAGAAAATAAAAGCTATTGAATTAAAGTTGTAATTTACCTTGCGGGTCCAGTTGGCATTTTTCCTTCTTTCTTTGCCCTTTTCTCTTTTCCGTCATGGATGAGCAGGGATAATTTTAAGAACCCCCCTAAATTTATATATATATAAAATAGGTGAATCCCCATGATACATAGGAAAAATGGAAGGCGATTTTATTAATAATATAATATGTATATATAATTTTTTGGCGAATCTCTCACGAGATTATATTATCGTGTAAAATCATGGCGAATCACCGGTACAAATGGCGAATCACTACTACAAAATGGTGAATCGTTGTCTAGTGGAGTTCGAAGTGTTGGTTCCAATGAAGATATGGTAATTGAACCAGGAGTAGAAGGAAGAGAACCACCGAGACCAAGCATGGCACATGGTGACTCGTGAAGGAAGTAGTTCTCGTGTAGTTTGGAAAACACGTTCTTCTAGTTCTGCTAAGCGTAGTGTTGTTTGTCATGCTACTACTAGCACTGATATTGAGGTTGGAAAGGAGTTTGAGGAAAGGTAGCAGTGGTGGAGAATTACAAAGAGTACCCCATGATGGGCTCCATTTTTCCCTTTGGTATTTGTGCTTGCAAGACCTTCTGTCCATTGAACCAACAATTAGCCATTCAACCAACAATCAACTTGACTGAGTTGATTAGGTACGAGTCAACTTAGACTAATCTTCAAAACTATGCTTTGCACTATCCCATATTTATCACACTAATGCTACACAACATTATTCATTTGCACCTAACTCTCAATAATTCTTTTCCAAGAAAAATCTATAATAAGAAAAATATTTTACTATATTCTAAAAGGTGAAGATGTCGAAATCATGCCACAAAGTGAAAGGAAATAAAATATCTTTCCTCAAATATCCATTGACTTGTTATGACACAGGTGGTGAAGAAGGTCCAGAATCCAATCAAGTAGCAAGATAACCCAAATCATGCATGCCACCATATCCTCTAATATCCTTCCAGATTTTCCTGAAGAACTGTTGATCCATTGACATGAATTGTTGCTCTTCATGATTATTAACACCCAACTGCAAAATCTAAGGACTTTATAGCTCAACAATGTAGCTATACTAGACTCAAAATTAACATTTTTTGAGTTCAATGATAGATCCATCTCCTGCTTTTGAAAAACCTATGGACCAATTTCATCTTTGGGCCAAATGTATACAGCCAAATGCTGAAAACCACCAATCATCATACTAAGTATGGTCCTCTGTTTTTTTGTCAAATATGGGAACCCAACTCAAGATCTGTGACAATTTCCCTGGGGGATCCATTAAAACTTATGTGGTTACTCTTGATTTCCCAAGCAGAGAAAAACAAAAATATTTCTCAGTATTCAGATCTCAATTCTCTTGTCAGATTTCAATCCAAAAGGTTTAATGGTTTTCATATGGGATCAAGTAATTTAGAACCTTGCAACATATATTGTCAAAAATAATTTCACCATGAAGCACAAGTTAGAAAAGAAGCCCCAAAACCTTTACTCTTATATAATTTCTGAAAAAAAACATGTAGCAATAGAGTCTATGGTAGTTTCAAGTAGCATAAATATCCTTGTATATGCACAATTCGGTCCTTTTATTGACTCATGGTCCTCTGTTAAAACAAACTCACTGCTTGACATACTCAATATAGATTGTTAACAAAAACATCCAAACACATTTTACTATGATACCCCTATACTCAACTGTGTATCGACATATATAATGCATTAAAAAACCCTTCTCTTCCCAATACCAATCCTGATGAGAGAAATTCCAACCATATACATATGGACTCGAACATTGAAACCCATCTATAAGTAAATGTCATAAGTCATAGTTTTTTAAAGGAGTATCCGTCAAATTAGTAGATCAAAAACAACATTTAGATTTCATGGTGCAGATGGTTCTGCATACAACAAATTAGTGAAAATATTATGACCATAGTTCAAATTGTTTCATCCCACTCAGCCAAAACATCCCTTACTCAATAGTAGCAATATGTCCTTTATATCTTAGGGAAATCTTTTTAGTAGTTACTCTTGCAATATTTAGTTACTGATCATAGAATAGTATTGTCGAACATGAGTCATTGAAAAAGGGTCTTGGGGATCCAAATCACAACCAATCAAATCATACAATGATATGTTATCTATAGTATCATTAAGGGTAGATCAATAAAAGGCACTCAGCGTCACTATAGCAGAGAAAATAAGCAGAAGCCTCATACTCCAAGGCATCACACTAGAAAACTGCCAAAACCAAGATGTAAATATCTAGCAACTAAAATCATAAAGCCTCCCAATGAAAGCAACACACATTATAGATGGAAATATTTTTTTAGTAAAGAGAATGGGCAATGCCAACTACATAGAATAAGAATAATCTTTTTCATTTGTATTCTTATGCAACATTTCTGTTTGTGATTCAGGAAAACAAAATGATGGTTTCAACCATTTAAGGATTTGGGGCTACTATTTTATCAAAATTGCATGAATATCAACTAAAAACACAAGTCCAAAGCCCATTGATGTCCACTCATTATGAAAACTTAAGACTTGGGTCATATGGAAAAATGGATAACATTGATCACAAACATAAAATGAAGGGATACACCAGAGAAACAGCTGAGGTGACTGCAATCCCCTGTAGAAGAATTAACCCCTGAAAACTTAAAAAACAATCTCTTAAAAGTACATGCAATGCATAGACATTAACAGTGCAATTTCCACAAGGATGAATCTACAGATATTTTTGTTGTAAGTAATATAGGAAAAATATTGTTTTGATTTCATGTCAAGGCCACATTTAAAAACGATGTATCTCCAGTCTGAAAACAAAAGAATGAAATAAATGACTTTAAGTACAGATTTGAGTTGGACAGTATGCCTTTCACATAAAACTCTTGTGCTTCCACTGTATTAGTCCTTAAACGCATTTACAACAAGAACTAACCTAACAAAACTTAAAAATGATCTCTTGGACTACTAGGAATACATAGATATTGACAATAGAATTTCTGAAAGGTACAATCCATAGACCCATACCTGATAAGGAATATAAGAAATATCATTTGATTGCAAATCAAGGTTAAGTTTAAAGTGTGATGCATCTCCTATCTGAAAAAAGAGTAAAATGAAGCAGACTTCCCTCTTGCAACTACAACATGTTCATCACCCTCCTTCAAAATGCATTGGTTAAATGAGTTCAATTTTAAGCAAAGACAAATTTACTCTACCGCAGAATCCTGGACCCTATATGCATGCCATTATCTTTCCCCTTCTGAATAAAATGGTACCAATATCTATGTGCCACACCAAAATATGGTACCACCATATGTCCATGTTATCAAAAACATATCCAACATATGTGCCACATTTTAAATCTAAAATGAAAAACACAAGATATTGGGCAAAGAAGCATTTTCATAAGCAATGTGCCACATAACACCATGGTACCACCATATGTCAACGTTATTTAATACACATCAAGTCAAATTTGAATGAAAGTCAAATTTCCAAGATACATCATATACCTAGGAAAACCTACATCTAAGAAGCCTCGACAATTGCATTCTGATCTGCAGTAAATAAAACTTCTTAAACATATAAAAAAATATAGAAGTGTCAAACTCATTCTTATGAAACAACATACATTTCAAATTTGTAATGGAAACTGGACAGATGTTTACAAGATGGTACAAAAACATGCCTTCTATTTTGATAAAAATAAGGGGTGACTCTTTACTTCTCAACAACAGTAAAAGTTCCGTCAAATGCAAAATGTAGAAATGTGAGCATTTCCCCTTTAGGGTAACTACCATAGAGACACATTTTGTTGAGTGCAATGTTGCTTCTTATATGTGGTTCATGTTCCAGCTTCTCGAATCAAGGCCTGCTCCTCTTTCACATTCCATCATACACTTGTGCTTCAAATTCATTATGCAGTGGTATAACAGTGCATACTCCCTAGACACTTCATCTAATATGTGCTAGCATATATTACTCCATGTTGATTTCTTCCCAATTATTATGATTCCATGTGTTGTTTCCTAGATTAATGTAACACCTAAAAGAGGACCCCCATGTATATTGGGCATATTATGTTTAAACTTTAGGCTACTGAGCCAAGATGTGTTGGGTCTGTGTGCCAATGTGTTTTTAGGTATTTTAGGGGCCAATGGACCTATGCTTATATGTTTTGAGGCTAGAGTGCCTTGTGATTTTACGACAGTGAGCTATCTGCTATCTACTAACATTAGTAATAATACACTATTGCTGCAAACCAAGTCAAACAAGAGAAATGGGGGGCTAGGATACCACAAGTTGGAAAGGGGAGCTAAGGGCTAAGTGATGAGAGGCTTAAGCCTAGGGCGCTAAGCCATTATTAAAATGAGATTAAAGTCAAAAGTGCATGTGTTTATCTTAAACTGGAAAAAGGGGTTTCTTGTAGTGCCACTTGTCAAAAGCAGAACGTGCATGTTAAAGTTGGGAGTTTAGTGTAATTCCCAATCCTTCCTTCCATCATTCTCATTCAATTTTACCATTGTGACTAGGCGACATGCTCGGGAGAAAAACTAGAGACGGAGATTACTATGCTACCCTGCTAATCCTAGTTAGATCTGGGTGTGCACTTCTCCTTGGGTTGCTTTGCATTAGGCTTGAGCTTTGGAGGGAGAAGTGTTAGCATGGTTGTCATTGATGGCAACGGAGCAGCAAAGAGTGATGGAAAAGGGTCAGTTAATGTATGCACAGTTGAAGTTGGTAGCATGCTTGTAAGAGGTTGCTGATGTATGTTGCAAAGTCAAGGGATGTTCAAGGTATGTTGTTGAAGTGCTTGGTTGGTGCTGAGTAGGTGTTGTTGATCAGGAGATGAAGGAGCTGAGTATGAGGCATGTTGGAGGTAGCTTGCATTTGTTCTGCTCACATTTATTGCTATGTTGTTGGTTGATGGTAGTATGTTGCAGAGGTATATTATGTGCACATGATAGTGGAGCTGATTTGCTTGAAGAGTTGTTGTTAAAGATTCATGAAAAAGATGTGTTGCTTGAAGAGTTGTTTTTAAAGATTCATAAAAAATTTGTGTTGCAAGGCAATGGCAATGGCAAATGTTGTGTTGCAGATACTGCAAAGGTCGGTATTGAAGGTACGTGAATGCTTGTTGGTAGATGTGATGTTGTGATGTATTGCAGAGCAGCAAGATATATTAGGTAGGGATTGAGCTTTGTCTTCTACAGCTGTAGAGAGCAGCTGAGGTGACTGCTAAGGGCCAACAAAAGGAAAGCATTCTAGTCGAAGTACCCTGCAGGTTGACTTTCTAAACAGCTTGCCTTGTGCAGTCACAGTTTTCACTAACTGGCATGCTACAAAATATACAGGGCTCATACAACAATGTGATCTTATTGTAGCTTCCAGAAGCACAATTTTCTCATGGATTTCCATGATGAAACTGTAGAGAGCAGCTGAGGGACTGCTAAGGACCTACAAAAGGAAAGTATTCTAGTGAAAGCACCCTGCAGGTTGACTTTCTAAACAGCTTGCCTTGTGCAGTAATAGTTTTCACTAACTGGCATGCTGCAAAAAATACAGGGCTCATACAACAATGTGATATTATTGTAGCTTCCTGAAGCACAATTTGCACATGGATTGCCATGATGCAACTGTAGAGAGTAGCTGAGGGACTGCTAAGGACCTACAAAAGGAAATTATTCTAGTCAAAGTATCCTGCAGGTTAACTTTATAAACAACTTGCCTTGTGCAGTAATAGTTTCCACTAACTGGCATGCTACAAAATATATAGGGTTCATACAACAACAAGTGCCCTCTCATGCAAGCTCCAAGAGATGGGGAGTTAAGTCTCCACCAACACCCATTACTCCAGAGTCCATACTACTCTCTCATCGACATGTGAGCTTATGTTCAATACAATGGTTGAATTGGAAAATGTATGTGGGTTTATTTTTATGTCAATTCTGGAAGGACTCAATGCCATTGATTTCACCCCTATTCTCGACCTGCACAGCATTCTAACACTAGTAGCAAGCAAGGGTATTCTTCTCTAAGAATAATGTGGTGGAATTTTGTTAAATCCCAAGGCAACTCTTTGCAGTGCTAAGGTGAGGGGTAACCCAGTCTGGAACTTGTCTTTCTCTTCAGTAAAAATCGGCCACTATCATTGTAGGCATAAATGATGCAACTTGTATGAATTTTGAGAGGTTCAACAAGGGGTTAAGTGTTGTGAGCTTGAGGTTGTTCAAACCCAATGATGTGTGATGAATTTCACCATTTACTGCAATCAATAGCAAGAGGATTGTGACAGTTGATTAGAAGCCAAAAATAGGGCAAAGGTCCATGTGCAATGGAAAATACACCCTGACTACAGAACCTTAAGGAAATGAAGGAGATCACCAACTTCATGCAGATTGAAGCTAGAGTTTCAGATTGGTTCTCTAAAATCCCTAGTTAGTAGAATCTCGAGTCACCTCTACCTCCCATAGGAGATGGTTTCAACTTTCATCTCCTACCCCGTCAACTTCTAAATTGTTGAGGACTCCTCATTTTGCAACTTTCCCATGGCCAGGGATGAGGATTTGTGCATCTAACACTCCAAAACCAAAAGTGGAGGATCCTACAAGTGAAATCAACCCTTTGGAATAATTTGACATGTAAATGCACTCAACAAAAGAAACAATGGGGACTCAAGTGGGACTAAAACCTTAGAGCATTTCTAATCTGTTTTGTATATCTATGGTATTTTGTCATTGTTTCAGTTTGCAAGGAAATATTCCTTCGAAGCCGACAGAGAATAGAATAGGGTGGGCAAGAATAGGAAATTTTGGATACGAGACTGTCTCAGGCTGCAGAAAAACACTAATATATATGTGTGTGTATTATACCATTGTCCAGTTTGGCTGCAGCTTTTTCTAGTTCAAAAGGACTGGATGAAGACAAGTATGCAAACTCTTCTTCCAATTTTTTAAAAGGCAGTTCATCTCTAAACTTAAATGCTTTACCCATCGTTTAGTACATTGTTGAACCTTTGCATATACTATAATGAAACAGAAGGTTTAACTTTCCTCTATATCAGGCTGAATATATCAAGCTATCAGCATGTCTTTGGACAAATGTATTACAAATCAAGAATCTCCTGCACTTAAATGTATGATTGGGGCATTTTTGTATTTTCATGTATTGTTAATGTAAATATCCTTGTTCATGTTAAAAAGATAAAAGACATAAATTTGCAAATCAAAAGCAGAGCACTTGAATCTCTTGAATAAAATTTTAACTGGACAGGTAGTAACTTACGCTTGCACAAAGCTCCAATTGGCAATGCCTACGGTTGAAATATTTGACATGGGAGACCCTAAAACCAAGTGAAATTTCACCATATGTAAGCTAAGAAAAGGTCAAATCACTGTAATCGTAAAACTTATAGACAATTCCCTTAGGAATGAGAAATATAAATGAATGTCCAGCATTTTTGGCTGCATTTTTCATACTATGCCCATAAATATGTATACAAGAATATTTTCAGTCAACTACAAAAGGGCATCTCCAATCAAACAATAATGAATTTCCATTAGCCTCTGCTGGAGTATCTTCAGTATCTGATCTTTTGAATAGGCACGAAATGTCATAACCATAGGTTTACCTGCCAAAAAGAAATTTTTGATCTAAGGATGGTATGAAATCTATCTACTGTAAACAAATAAAAGCCAACACCCCAGAATTCAAATGGAAAAGCCTTCAATTAATTTAGGCAATAACAGTGTCTTGTTTATCATACGGCTAGACCAATCAAGCGGCATGAGATCCTTGACACTCACATAACCTCACAAGGTACAACTGACGGGATTCATCACCAATGACCAAACTAATCAACTCTATCATCAAATAGTTCATGACCAAAAATTCCAATATCAACCATGAAAGGAAACCCAGGTCAGTGAAAGAAAGCATTGCTGTGGACCACACCAAGGTTAAATCCTCAAAAGAAGTGGCCAATGCACCACCTGCAAAGGGACCATTGATCTACCCTAAGGACCATTTAGTGGAACCAGGTGATTGTAGAATGTATGCAGCATCCCACCTCTAAATAGGTGGAAGAGACTTGACACTGCAGTATTAAGGGAGCATCTTAAAAAAAGTCAATATCAAAACTAACCAACTAATAGAATTAAAGAAACTGCATATTTTCATTCTCTTTGTATAAATTCAACACTGACACATGCCTATTGCGCATTTTTTATCATTTGCTATACCAAGTCTAGTAATTTCCAACTCCTATGATCCCACCTTTAATCGAAACAGTAGGGTATGTTTTTGAAAGTGTCCAATTGCCAGAACGTTCTGGGGATAGTTTCAAGCAGAATACAGTACTTGTTCACAACTACCTAGATTGGAGACGACCCCTTCTAGGCAACACTTGGATGACCCAGGATTTTCGCAAAGAGCTCCAACATATGATGTGAATGTCTGCTAGTGCTTTGTTTTGGAAGAGGAAATACATAATAACTCTTCAAAGAAACAAGTCCTGCATACAATTGAGGGATTTCAGAGCATTTTAAACTGAACTGGCACTCCGTGTCAATGCAAAAATTGATGCGCTTCAAAAGGATGTATACTCCTTACCCCTTAGGGCATAGGGTTCTTCATGTAATTCTAATGTCTCTCAATTGTAACTCTAATGTCTCTGGTGTAATTCTGGTGTCATTTTGAGTAATATAAGGTGCATTTTCAAAATAATAAAAAAGGATGTTTGATATCAAAATTAGATATCTTGACATCCTACAACTGATAAAAATGAAATAAAATAAAATTATATAAAAAAAGAAAATAAGAAAAAATTACTCTTACCATGGTTTACAACCAAAATCCATTAACTACATATATATCCAAGATTCAAAGTCACATTAATGCAATATGTTGGCCCATATCCATTTATGGTTTCTGAAGATGATAGACCTTGTTGGCCCTAGCACCATTTAAAATATGACAGATTTGCAACTTCTCTAATTGATTGTTCAACACTTGAAACTATCATAGTAAAATAGATTAGCAAGAGGGTCATACCATCAGTTCTGATTTCAAACCAAAATGTTAAATCTTGTAAAACACTGGAATTTTATATTTTGAGATGATGAAATTCAAGGTGCACATCCATGCATATTACAGTCCGACATTCTAACAATTTGGTGCCCACGATCTAGTGTGGAATAACCAAGGCTTTTAGGCTAACAGAAACAAAGTTCCAAACCCATCATAAACAATTTTTAGTTCAGAATAGAAATTAATGCCACCTTAGGAAAAATAAAGATATTTCGTCTAACCATACCAAACAACCTGGCTAGAAGTGTATAAATGCCACAATCACTATCAGATAAACGCATCTTCTAATGGGTTACAATTACGACAAGGTGATTCTCGTTTCAAGCATGATTATAAAACTTAAAGGAGAGGAGTATTTTCATTTTTCAGAAAAAACAAGTCAGTAAAGTACTCCACATTCCACATCGCTTTTACTGTGTGGATGCAGAGGCACTTGCCAACAACCCTCACCACCCCACCTTCTATCTCCATATGTCTCCCATGCAAATATTTCAATATACAAATGGTTATGGTTTAAAATGACATGTGATTTTCATTAAATATTCTATGATAGCAGCTAAACAAAAACAGAATATTTAAGGCAAATGTTAGCACATAACATGACATCTAATAGTTCAAGTGTTTTTCATAATCCTTTGAGAATTGTAAAGAATTTATCTAGGTACTTGTTTTTTGCATTTAGAAGTAGAAATTGGAAAAAATGTGTGCATATTACACTGATCATAAAATGATGCAAAGGGCAATAGTTCATACAATTTAAGGACTGTAATTTGGGAAGAAACCGATCAGTGAAGTATATTGCATTTGAAATGCCTGCACAAACAGATCCATCAGGGAGTTTCTCTTACAAACCATTCAATAAAAATATAATTCATGATGTCCGTGAGTAGTAAACAAGAAAAAGATGTCTAGCTTATCCACTACTCTTCAGCTTACCTATCAGCATACAGTGTGAATTTGGGAATTTTGGAAGCCTAAAGAGATCATAAAGCATAGCTTGATCTTTTGAAATCAAATAATCCATCTCATCGATAATCAGAAACCTTTTCAAAAGATAGCAGAGTAGAATTAGAACACCAATGAAGTTGACTTGTTTGCATGCACTAAGAGATCACGATGAAGTTGACTTGTTTACATACTATAAGAAAATTTACCAAAAACAGAAATACATCAATGAGGACTTATAAAGTGTTTGGCTTTAACATTGCATATTTGATTGTCGAAGGCTTAATAGAATTACTTATCTTGCACATCAAAATTTAACAAGAAAACACATAGGGAGGAGTTAATTTACAAAAAAATGCTACTAATATATAATTCTTACATCATCTTTTTGGCAGATGACTATTTCATCTCACACAGAAAGCTTTTCAACTCCTGAAATGGAGAGCTATTTACCGAGCATTTTTTATTTCCTTGGCATTGCTCCAATATCTGTTATAGAAGCAGAATATCAATTAATATAGCATATCAATCCTACATGTTCTCATCAGTGTAATTCAACTATCCTTCATTGTGTATTTCTTAAGTCTATTATGAATGTAAAATGCTAAAGTTGGCGCTGTCATTCATTGGAGCAATCCCCTGATTTTGTCTTGTGCTGAATATGTCTGAAGTGTTTGTCAAAGAAGTGCAGTTAACAACCACTGAAGTGGGGGGTGGCATCCCAACCTGATCACATGTAGAGTCAACTTTTGAAATCAAATCATAAGAAACTCAGTTTTCATCCCTGATTGATAACATTTCCCACTAATGAAACAGATATCCTCACCTTTGTAACGTAGAACAAAGGTTCAAGATATAGAAATTTATTTATCAGATGACACGAATAAGTCCACTATATGCCTCAGTGGAATCTTCGAAACCAGAAAATAGAAATCTAATTAGAAAAGAAATATACCAAAGGACTATTTACCTACCTCTTTAGCCCATTCAATAGACAAAAAATTGACTTTCTCCAAAAGCAAAGACTTCCCAGTTCCAGGACATCCACATACATACATGCTTCCAACTTTCTTTTTTTCTATACACATCTTACAGAACTCTAAGACTTTTTTGAGCTGCTCTTCATGGCATATTACAGTTGTCGGCACTGCAGACAAATGCAAGGTTGCCTTAACTGCAAGAATTTGAGAGGAATCTGCAGAGAAAAATTGCAAACCCCTTCATGAGCGTAGTTTGAGCAACTAAAAGCAATATGCAAACTTCAACATGAAGAGAAGTAAATAAAAACCACAGAACTAGTTAAGATTCCTACATCTACAAGGAAGTGAGTCTATTTTAAGTAAAGGAGACCCAAATGCTGTTGGCAACATTGACATATTATCTTCCACGGTCTCTGGCACACTGATTCATGAGGAAAAGGACCTTAATATCCCCAATCTTTCCTTTGGAAGAACACCCAGATCAGGCCCTAGGCGTTCTGTTGAGGTTATGACCAAGTCATCATCCGGTTTTTGTGGTTTTTCAGCGTTACCCACATTATTTTTTATCATTTTCATGGCGTTGGCATCATCAGAAGCAGCAACCTTGGCACAACTTTAGAAGCTCCAATACCATTGAATTTCTGTGGCACTCCTCGCATTGTTGTACCCACATTATTCACAGGAACCGCATCTTTTAACAGTCCTCTCTGTCTTCCAATAAGAGGGGCACCCAATTCAACTCTGGTTTTCACGGCATTTTGAATTGTATCACCCCTTTTCACCAGGTACTGTGGAACCAGTTGCCGTCAATGCGTGCAACTCACCAGATCCACCACATCTGAGCCCGGGCATCCAACCACTCAGCCACTCATGCGCAATGAAAAAAATAGGGCGAAACACTCTAAACCCTCCCTCCGACCCTGTAAATCCAGGCGAAATCTGCTCCAACAAAGAAAATCGGGGGCGAATATCATTTTTTTCATTGTTATGTGTTTTTTATGGGTCGGCTAATATTTAATAATTAATTATTTTTAAAATAATTATTGGACTAATTTTATTAAACTATAAAAATGGGTTTTATATAAAAAATTCGCCCTATTAAAATTTTAAATCCCTTAAAATTCGCCTTTGGGCTAAAATTCGCCCCTAAAATTTTCCCTGTGGATGAGTGCTCTCCACTCACTCTCTGAAACTGCGAGAGGACGCTCATATCTAGGGTTAAATTGCAATTGTGTCCTATACGTGTCCCTGGTATATTTCAAATATTTTCCGGCTACCTGAGCCACCGTTGTTCTGTCAAATGTGCCGACCCCAAAAAGGGCTTCTAGATAATCTAGAAGTTCTTTTTTCAGGTTGGAATTCTGGGAATTCCACCCTGTGCATATGGTTGGGCCAAAAATTACCAACGCATGGCTCTCCAGAAACTTGTAGAACTCATTGTTTCCTACACAAAAAAAAGGTATTATCATTAATTTAAAAATAAAAATCATGATAAATATGTTTTAGATAAAGTACATGAAATAGTTAAAATATTAAAATTTACCTGGGAGTTGTACATGCTTTATAGGGACACCCTCATCGTTCACCAACAACGTGCCATTAATGGTCCATGTGGAGCTGACACGTGTAGCTCCAGGAAACGCAATAATGTAGTTGGCCATATCAGCCTCATCATTGCCAACACATTCAGCGGTTGGCTGGGTGTTTGCTTGGGCAGGGTGTGTTTCTTGCCTGGCACCTAAAGGAGTAGAAGGTGTACAAGAGGGTTGTTGGGCAATCTCTTGCACTTGTGTCCCACTACCACCAACACCGGATTCAGCAAGTGCCAGAAAACGCTACATACAAAAGAAATTTTTGTTAGTTTAGTCAATGTAAAAATTAAAAATCAAACTATCACAATTCATCTCATGCAGAACAAAAAAATTATCCTTTTGACTTTTTATTATTACCTGATATCTTTCTAGCTGGCTCATAAGTTGTTTTATCTTCTCTTCTGTTTCAGGTGTTTGAGGCGCGTCTATCAAAGTATTAAATTCCGACCTTGCATTTCGTGCCTTTTTTCGCAACAAGAACACTTGAGATAGGGATGAAGAAAGCTCTTCCTCAAAGAGGGAATCATCAGGCGTACCATGGCTAGGTGTCTACATATTTGAACAAAATTAATATTATTTCAATTATGTAAATAACTAAAATACCCGAAGATAGAGCAATGCTGGCACTTTACATGTTCTTCCGCTGGCCTCTTTCCGCGATCATCCCGTCTCGGGGTTGTTCCTGTACTGCCCTAATCAGTCTGCCACATTGCAATAAAATTATAAATGTAAAAACTTGAAAACAATATCTAACTTGAAAACACAAATGAAAACTGAAATAATTTCTAATAAGACACCGGAAGACAGAGTTAGAGTTTCAAATATGCCTTGCATTGAATTCAGTCCTGGAAACATGTCATTGCACATTAAGGCACCCAAACATTCAATCCATGAATGATATATTTAAGTAGGCTTCTCCTATTCTGGGAAAACACCATATCGATAATGCATTCACTTGCATGTATAAAGGGAAAGGAAAACATGTTTTCATACAACGGTGACAAAGGCATCTTGGGGAAAGGTATCTTCACTTTTTATTTATGTTGTTCACCCACACCACTCTCGTGTTTTCACTAATCTTGTTTTGTCATTTTTGGATTCAAATTAAGTTAAGGCCTTAACTATTTTTTGACCTTTCGGTGTAGTTTTTATAAGTGGCATGTATGGATTTTCCATTAATTCTGCACTTTTTCTCTTCATGCGCATGTTTCCCTGGAAATCAAATGCATGATTTAGTCCCATACATTTAACAAGTTGTTGGATCAATTCCATAGGAAATATCATGTTTCCTATTCAATCAAAATTTATCTCAGTTAGGGTAGGTAGGAAGGTTTTCCCTTTGTATTAATAGGGCACTTCTAGCTTGCATTTTTATTATATCTCTCAAAATTTAGTGTCGTTTCAATTAGGGCATGAATTTTTACAACTTTCAAGGTGAGAATGAAAAAAGACAAATTTTTGTGATGGATGACTGTATATGACTCCATGGCCAGAGGAAAAGGCACTAATATACTTCTTCAAATATCTATAGTTCTCATTCACCTCATACGGAGATGGTCCCTGATTTTGAGCCAAATGTTGTAGCAAAAAGTTCCCCCCCTCCATAATTTGATATTCAATGGAAATTTCTTAAATTGATGATGGGGCATGATTATGGAACATTGGCACATACATATGTAATGGAATTCCAAGATCATGATATATTTTTGCATATGTTTATGGCAATGTTCCACTAAGTCCCCTAGAGGTGGGAGCGACGGGGCGAGGGAGCGCGGGAGCGGCCTATGCAAAATCTCCCTACCAATTTTCAGGAAACGTGGGGGGATGTCGGGGTCATAAAAATTATAAAATTTAATATTTAAAATGTAACTATATTTTTGCAAGGAATGTATATATAGTCATCATACACTTGCATCATGAAAGATAAATCATAAATGATAAAATTACAAATCGATGAATGATGAATCATATAATTGAAACAAATTTAAAAGTTAAAAGTTAAAACATACATCATACAATCATGCATGTAAGTTTGTAAGTTTGTAACTATATAATCATTAATGTAACTACTAACAATGTACGATGAAAATAAAGTTTAAGATATCATATGACATATTATATCAAGATTCAAAATAGAGTTTAAACTGAAGTTTACAACTCAAGTCTGAAACATAAAACTTAAACGCAAATAAGTTATGTCTGAAACATAAAACATAAAACATAACATATGAATATCGAATGATATCATCATACTGATAAATGAGCATAAATGCTCAAGTTAATGCCCCACTAGTCTCTGCATCCAACTTCTGCACGAATATATCAAGATCAACCATGTCACCATCTAAATCAGAATCACTTGGATTCTCAAATATGCTAAGTGGCACATCAACTTTTAACACGAAACCATAAACTAAAAGGGGCGGTGAGGGGACGTGAGGGGGCGTGAAGGGGGGTGTGAGGGGGTGTGAAAGGGGGTGTGCGGGGGCATGAAGGGGTGTGAGGGAAACATCCCCTAGAAGTCCCCAAGACCCCGGAGCGCGAGGGGGCGAGGAATCTAGACCCCTAGGTGGGGGGGCGAGACCCCGTGTAACATTGGTTTATGGAGGTGGTGGAGCAAAAAAGAGCTCAAATAGAGCTGAAATTTTTCACATAAAAAGGACTGTGGGCTTGACTAATGGTTCCATTTAAAAAATGATATCTAGACAGAGAATAAGTGTAGCATGCAAACATGCATTGAAAATCCATCTGAGTTTGCATTGCATTACTTATGATGGATTCAAATTTGGGTTTCAAAATGCCAGGTTATGGCATGATTTTGTCGAGAAACCCTTAGTTGGATTCTCATGTTGGTTTAATTTATATTTTAAGTTTGTTTTGTAATCTTTGGGTGATAGTAACTCATGAACTAGGTTACCAATGTGTAACAATCATATTTCAAGAATAAAGTTGTGATTTTTTTATATTATTGTTATTATCTATTAGCTACGAGTATTGACACCTAATGCCTAGAATTTTGACATCTTGATAGCATGGATAATTTTGAAAATGTTTCTAGTAATGTTAACATAATAACTATCATTACGTGTCTTCACTTTTGTCACCATAATAGACCTGTGATATGGACTCATCACACAAATTCATATGCTATGTCCCAACAAGTTCAAACTGGTTGAACCTACCTCATAGTGTGGTTATTAAGGACAAGTTACTTGGTATATAACTCGATAGCATAGACCGCGTTGTAGTTCTAAAAAGAATCCTCAAGTGTCAAAAAAACTTCACAATATGTTCTACTATAAAGCCTTTTGGGATACACCTGAAATAATATATGTATCATTGATGACTTTTAAAGTATGACAAGATCCAGAGGGAAAGGAGATCAATGGAAGAGTGATCCACCAATGAGAACCTAGAATTTAGCATCAGATGAGTTAGAGTCTAGGAAATTGAAACCCTATAATTTTAATTAGTGATGAAGGACATCACATAGGTAATTATATTTTCATGTAGAATAATCTGTTAATTCAATTTTAAACTACATAATATGAAAGGCATACCATAAATTTTTCCACGTAAGTCCAAACAACCTATAAAAATGGAAAACCTTCTTTTTCCATGGGAAATAATTTACCTTTCCTTTTTCAAGGCAATCTAAATCACAAAAAATATGAACTATACTGCACACATTCTTGGATAATGTGAAAGTGAAAAAGGAATACCCTACACAAGTGATGCACACATGTACATTTGAACACTAATAGATTTTTGTAGTTGAAATGCAATGCTTGTTTTCATTTAAATGTGGGGTTTTTAAAGCAGGGAGAAATAATGGCTGCCAAATTAATAAGCGTTTCTTTGGGAAAAATTTAAATCTTGTATTGGGTGATGAAGATAATAGAGGGTATTGAATCTTGATTCTTGACATCTAGAGAGAACCCTACGGCCTAACACAATCCAATGGAGGCAAATGCTGTTCTACAAGAGCTAAGGGCGAATGCAGGGCGAATGCTATTCTGAAAGAGCTGAGGGCGAATCCAGGGCGAATGTTGTTCTGCAAGAGCTCAGGGAAAATGCTGAGGGCAGATGCTGTTCTGCAAGATCTCAGGGCGAATGCTGAGGGCGAATGTTGTTCTGCAAGAGCTGAGGGCAAATGATGAGGGTGAATGTTGTTCTGCAAGAGCGGAGGGCGAATGCGCGCGTGATATCAGACGTTAATGTAGCACACATGTACATTTGAACACTAATAGATTTTTGTAGTTGAAATGCAATGCTTGTTTTCATTTAAATGTAGGGTTTTTAAAGCAGGGAGAAATAATGGCTGCCAAATTAATAAGCGTTTCTTTGGTAAAAATTTAAATCTTGTATTGGGTGATGAAGATAATAGAGGGTATTGAATCTTGATTCTTGAAATCTAGAGAGAACCCTACAGCCTAACACAATCCAATGGAATTGACCAAAAAAACCCAAATAGAGTCAACCCTAATATAGGAGGAAGGGCCTGCAGTAAGAACTTACCATTTTGCAAGAGCTGAGGGTGAATGTTGTTCTGCAAGAGCTGAGGGCGAACGCTGAGGGCGAATGCTGAGGGCAAATGCTGTTCTGCAAGAGCTGAGCGTGAATGCTGAGGGCAAATGTTGTTCTGCAAGAGCTGAGGGCGAATGCTGTTCTGCAAGAGCGGAGGGCGAATGCGCGCGTCATATCAGACGTTAATGTAGCTATTGCGACGCATACGAAACAATAAAATTATTTTTATGTAGCGCGCATATAAGTTTCGAATTTTTATGTAGCATGCATATAAGTTTCGTATTTTTATGTGGCACGCATATAAGTGTCGTTATACCGACGGTGGAAAAAGCGTCGCTATTGCGACGGGTACCTAAACGTCGCAATGGCGACACCTAGACATTGTGTCGCACTTGCGACGATTGGAGTCGTCTCAATAGTGACGCTTTGGGCCATAGTGTCGCAATTGCGACGTCTTCCTCCAAACGTCGCAATTGTGACACTTTTCTAAGTGTCGGTATTGCGACACTTTTCTATAAACGTCGGTATAGCGACGGTTTCGGGCGGGATGGAAAAAATTTGGGGAAATTTCCGACATTTGGTCAAAAGCGTCGGAACCAAGTGTCGGAATTTCCGCCAAACGTAGTAGTGAGGAATGCAATAAAATACATAAATACACATAAACGCAGATAAGCAACAGAAATAAGACGTCATTTCATTAATATCGCATAACTGAAATATACTTACAAAAAAATGGAAATAAACTAGCTAGGGCATTGGTAGCTTATCTTCGAGGAGAGATGTGGTGGCTACAGGCCTCTGAACTGTGTTAAAATGAGGCTCAAAGGCCTATTTACTATTTAGAACCAATGAAAAACCCTAAACATCCAAAAACCTAACCCTAGGAGTTGAAACACCAAACTATGGGCCCCATTGGGGTAAATTAGTACATCAATTTCTTAGGGTCGTAACTTTGGCATACCATCTCTATTTGAAGCACATGATACCTCGTTAGAAAGATCTATCCTAGAAATACACTATTATGAATGAAATTTAGGTCTTTAACTCATGTTCGGTCGGAAATTATTTTCCCAAAAAACGTCGTTTAGGGCCTCAAAACGGCTCTGAAAGTTCCGGACCCAGAAAACTGCGAAAATATTAAATTGTGCTACAGTTAAGGAAACTGAAAAAATTGAAAGAAATAATGGTGGGGGTCCAAGTGTAATAGGCAGGTGGCCACCAATATCCACATGGATCAAATTGATAAATAATTATAATTGTTATTGATAATAAAATTAATTTTGGGACACCACGTAGTAGCTATCATTTTGTGTTTTGCTTGGAATATAATTTTTTGTTAATAAAAAACATTGGTGAATTATTTTAAATGTCAATTTCATCAAAAAAATTCACAAAATATTAATATTATTTGATGCCATTGTGATATTCACTTCAATTCTCTATAAAACAGATTTGACAACTCATCTTGTGAAGTAATTTTCAAATCGATAAAGGTAAAACATGCATAGGATTTGTATATTGTTGGTCTCAATTATTTAAGAATTGTGGGCACACAAGTGTACTGAGTGGAATATTTTCACAAGGTATAATTATAATTGTGTGCTTGTTAAATACTATCATGAAACTAGTGACAATGTTCTCAAATTTGATATCATTGCCAGGAAGTTGAACCCAACGAGGGAAAATATTAACTGCACAAAACCCTGGCCATATACACTATCATAAATTTATCGTGGCCGCTCGATGATCGCATCAATGAACTCCATAACTCTTGCATATGGATATGCATTGTTGAGCCTCAAGGTTGCCTCAATTTTGACATCCATTTCACTACCTTTTCCTCCTTTTTTTTTCAAACTCCATAATATCAAGAAGTATTGATTTGCACATTTTCAACCTAGTAAGGTACCGTAATGATCTCTTTTTCATATTTTAAATTTTTCTTATTATTTTAATAAAACTTGTATTTAGCTACAGAATTCATGCAATTTTGCAGCTAATCTTTGTTTATGTAGCCACTGCCATGGTTTAATAGGTTTCGAAGAATGAATGAAGTGAAGTGCATGGAAAGTTGGCAAATGATCCATTCATGGATTATATCCTATCTAGTTGTCCAGAATCAAGAAGGAAATCACCTAGGATTGCGGTCAAAGGGTCTGTCAAAGTAAAGAACCAAAACAAGCGAGCGAGAAGATTAAGCTTCACGATTTTCTCTCCACATAGAAAATCATGAAAGAAAAAAAAAATCATTTATGTTTAGAGTTTTATGCATAGTTTGATTAGTCTCCAAAGGCGTGATAGCCTCAAACATTTAATTTGACTCTGTTATAAATATCGGGTTGTGTAAACCTGAAACAAGCTCGATTTTATTGTAAGATTGTCATACATTGAAACTCTATTTTTATCAATCAAAGGAGAAGGTGTTTCTGGAATCATCGATGAGTAGTTAGTTACGAATAAGTTCAGAACCATTCTAATGTGGAGGGCCCATGCACATAAGAGGTTTAGTTGTTTAGTTTTCTGTCATTTCGTAGTTTAATTTCTTATGCTTTTTGTTGTGTTTTCCGTATAGATAGACACTCTATTTTTTTTTTTTCATTGGCAGCATATATATACTTTTCTTACATTTGTGTTTCATAGATTAAACATGCATTTCATTTTCGTACATTAGACATATGATTTTTTTTCATTTTCATTGCAAATACTTTCCAAATTTCCATAGTGTATATGCTCATATTTGATATTGTTTGTTTGTTATTTCCATTTGCATAATTTCGTTATGATTAGAATAGATGCTTTCTTTATCATTGAATAGGCTTAGAGTTAATTCAGATAGGTACTCTGCTTCATAAATATAATTTAGATAGACGCTTTGCTTTGTAATTGAATATATTTAGAGATGGTTTAGATATATGCTTTTCTATATTTAGAAACAATTTGGATTGATGTTTTGTTTATAATTTAATAGACTTAAAGATAGTTTAGATAGATGTTTTGTTATTTAATTGAATAGATTTAGAGATAATTTATCATAGTTTCCAGCATAGTTTGATTTGATATAGCTTAATATTTATCACTTAGATTAATTTATTTTGATGCAGTATAATTTTATCATAGATTATATTTCTTTCTTAGATAAACATTTCCTTTTCTTTCTTCTTGCAAGTTTTATCTTTCAGTCATTAGAATATTTTCTTTAAGAGTGATTCATAGATTAATTTTCTTTCTTAGATAAACATTAATTATTTCCTTTTATTCCTTCTTGCAAGTCTCATTTTTAGTCACTAAAATATTTCTTAAAAGTGTGACTACTTTTTAGTGATTTATTGTTTTTAATTTCATTCATATAAAAACTCCAAAAACATAAAAAAAGAAATATTGAAGTTTCTTGTTTCTAGTTTTCTTGAAGTCAATTTTTCATTTTTAGATAAGCTAAAGTAGAATTCTCATCATAAGCTTTGATAGTTAAATTTAGATTTCATTTCAAAAATCAGTTCTTAGTTTCTCAATTTCATTTAGATACTCAGGATAAAAATAAAATCCTCCAAACAACCTTAAAATCAACACCATGAATTAAGTAAGAAAAGGCTTCTAGCATATATAGTGCACCTTCACTTCATAAGATTACTAACTCCGGTCGATAATTTATGATAGCAATTTAAGACATTAAATTGACTAAACATTTTGGTGTTGTTTCCGAGGGAGTGTAATTAGGAGCCTTATCTCTTAATCTAGAAAAAAACAACAATAGAACAACAAAAACATTAAAAAAAAAATGACATGCGTAGAGAAATATATTCTAGGGGTAGATTTGTAGCTAGAGGTATAATTTTGATCCCAACAACACCACTCACTCCATCAAGTCCTCGTAGTACCACACCATCCACCCAAACTCGTATTCCATTCTTAGAAGTAATACATAGACTTCTTGAGGTCTTAAGATCAAAAATTCAACCTAGAGACTCTCCAACTTCATCAACTGAAGCAGTTATTGAAGAAGAAGACCCTAGATCCCCAACAGAAGGAATAATATTTTTAACTTCTACTGGATAACAACTCTTAGACCAAGAGCTATAAATACCTAGTGGAGAAGAGGAACCAGAAAAATCAGAAGAGGAACAAATGATTCCAAAATTAGAAACCTACATTAGTTCTAAAGAATCTACAATGGTTGGAGAAGGATAAGGATAAGTACACAATATAAATGATGAAAAAATAAGACTAGGTTTAGGTGGACATAGGATTCGAGATAGAGGAGGGGGGGGACGAGGTAGAGGAAGAGGAAGGGGAGAACAAAGAGAACAAAGAAGAGAAGGAGGGGGAAATAGAGAAGAAGCAGATCTTGTTGGATTTCCTATATTATATGAGGATACAACTTCCACAATGAAGAATATCTCACCCTCCATCCTCCCCAACTTTCATGGATTAAGGAGTGAAGATCCTGAAACATTCATGTTTGAATTCGAAGTTTTATGTAGATCATATGACTACTTAGTTGATTCTTAAAAGTTGAAATTGTTTCCTGCAACTCTTAAGGATGTAGCATTAAACTGGCTCATGGGTTTAATAACACATTCTATTAGGACATAGGAAGAAATGAAGAAAGCATTCTTACAAAAATACAAGGATTACTGCACACCTCATAATCGGAAAGATGAAGTTTTTAAGATGATGCAAAGAGAAGATGAAAACATAGAGGACCTAATTGAAAGATTTAGTTCCAATCTAAAAAGGGCTAGGATGGAAAATTTGGATGAAGATACTTTAAAATCTCTCTTGTTGAAAGCTATTAGAGATGAATGGATAGATATTCTTAATATGATGGGAAAGGGAGACATTTCTCAACTATCATTACCTAACATCTCTGAATTATGCATACATCTTTCAAGAGGAAATTCAAGAATTGGGAGGATTTCAAAAGATCCTAATCTCTCTAGAGTGAATAAATCTACAGTTGGAATAGTAAATAGGGTTGAAATAGGAAGTTTTCTTGATGAATTCAAAACAGATATTTTAGGGAGTCTTAGTGAGAAAATAGACACCCTAAAATTACAAAATAAGAAAAGATATGAAAGTGATGCCTTATCTATATTCTGTCCTAAATGTAGAAAGAAACATGCCTTAAGAGAATTTCCTCTTGATTTAAAAATCATAGAGACCTATGTCATATGTACAGAAAATCATGAAACAAAGAAATTTCCTTCTATTCCAGGTCTTAAGGCTATTTTCTAAGAGGAAATAGACCAACACCAAGTAGATCATATTTTTTTTGTTTCTAGAATACCATGGAAAGGACCAAAAACTCAAGGTTTAAACACTCAGATGTATACTCAGCCCCCACAAAATAACTGGAATTCATCAATTGTGTGGCAGCAACCTTGGTATCAACCTCAACCTTGGACACAAGGAATGAAAAATTCTTATGTTAGATGTTCTCAATATCACCAATATCCATAATCTTATTCGAACTATCCACCACAACATTTTCCTCAAACCAGTCAGCAACCTCAATTTCCAAATCATAATCCACAACTCTCATTACCATTTCCACAAAGGCCAAACCACCTACTTGCTCAGCCACTTCCAAACCCAAACAATAAAAATTCACAACATATTTATAACATGGAGGGGAAAAATTTTCAGACTTATATGATAACTCCACTAGATCTTAATAATGTTCAACTTAGATCTGGTAGGATATTAGAGAATAAGTTTCCTTCTGTTGTTATTTAGGACAAAAATGATCACTCTGATGAGGATATTTCTCTTCATCAAGATAAAAATCTTCAAAAAAAAAATAATCATTCTGGAGAAGAGACATCTTTTTATCAGAATAAATATTTTCAAAATCAAACACAAGATAATCCAATAAACTCAACGCATATCATAGAGAAACCTTCGATATCTATACCAAAACCTCCTTTTCCTGAAAGATTACAAATTTATAAAGGGGTGGAAAAACAAATCATGTTTCCTAACTATGATATATTAGATGAATTGAAGAATGTTTGTATAATAATTCCTTTGTTCAAGCCATTAAATAAATTACAATCCTTGCAAAAACAATAAGATAATTGATTATAAAGAAATATGGAACAAAAACAAAGGAAGTAAATAGATACAATTAGTGGGAAAAATTGCAGATATCATGATGGGAAGAACAACCATACAGAAATATTTGGATCGATGAAGTCCCATTGTGAAAACACATATCAATGGTATTGAGATCCCAAACACATTGATTGACTTAGAGGCAACCATAAACATCATGAGTAAACAAACTATGGAACAACTAAAACTTCCAAATCTTACACCAACATTACTATAACAAGAAGATAGATCAGTAATCAAACCTGATGGTGTATTAGAAGAAATTTATTTATCCTTAGATCCTTGGGAATATCTAGTTGACTATATGATCTTAACCCCAAGAATAAATTAGGAGGACATCCATTGATTAGGAAGATCTTGGTTAGATACAACTGATGCTTTCATTAGTTTTATATCTGGTGATATGTTTATCTCTGATGGAAGTTCAACAAAGAAATTCACTTAATATCCTCCAACAAAGAAAAATTTAGTGTTAGCGCAAGGAGTCACTCCTTGACTGCATGAGGAGTAAGCCTTACACATCATAGTTCATTTCAAATTTTAAAAGGGTTGTTTGAGTCGTGGGATGGCTTCTCAAATATTTTGAAATGGTTTTTTTATATTCTTTAAGACTTTCATGCATTTGGCAATCTGTGGTAAGTATAAATTGTGTGGTTAAATTGGTAGTATAGGGATCAGAGTGTACAAATGGAGAAGATGGATAGATGATACCTATTCCTGGAAATATTCCTATCCTAAATTAGTCACACAGCTATGATGATGTGTAATAATCCCACTTTAGCACACAACTAAATGGAATATTAAATTTTGTTGTTTACACATAGAAGGTAAATAAATGGGTAGGGAGGCCCATACATTGTAGGAAAATGAATAAAATCCCTAATAGTATGAAGAGGGATATTCATAAGAGCTAGATTTCACACCCTTATGTGTGAAAGAGGACATTTGCATGGAGACAAGGTCAAGTTTGACCAAGTCAACAGCGCTGGGATAGGAGGTGCAGAACACTTTGAGAGACAACGCAGTATGAATGGGAGGAGGTTTATTTGGTGAAGGAAAACATAATGAGTGGGACCCATGGGGGGAGGGCTTTCACTTGTTTAAAAGGAGGGTAAGGCATCCATTCTTATTCATGTTATGTATTATTGATTTCCTGGTCTGTTCAGACTCTGTGCATTCTCCTGTTGTTTAACAGATTTGTAGTGCTGCTTAGCACAAGGATTTCTTGTTTAGGAATTCCTTCTCCTTTCAATTGAAGCCTCTTGAAGGAGCTTGCACTTCATTTCTCCACATCCAGGCTTGAGGCCAAGCTACCTCCTTCAGCTACAACGCAGTTTCTGTTGAGAGCTGGGTTGTGTTGCAAGGTGTTGTAGTGGAGGGTTGACAACACCACTTCCGGGGATTTTTTTTCAAAGGAGAAAGCTTTATTTCCTTTGTAACACCAGTGAGGAATATTCTGGAGCTTATTATAGATTTTTTCACTTGGACAACACATTCCCTTTCACCTACAACGCAGTCCCTTCTCTAGACTGTGTTATTTTCAGTGTGCAATTGGAGTAAGCGCTTGCAAGATTATTGGAGGGTGAGATCTTCAGTGATAGGATCAGCCTTTCACTTGATATATCCATTGGAGGATGTATATTCATCTGATGCATTGTGTGCAGTCATCTCCATACAGTTCCAGTTCTTGAGTTGCAGCTGCTACCCTACAACTTTGGCATTTCTGTAGTTTTGCATATTTCAGCTAATCCTTCCATGATTGACTTGGAATAGTATTTGGGAGCTTATATCTTCTCTCCCATTATTGTATGAGCCATATATATGTAGATCTATGATTTTTTTTATTCCCTGTAATAGTGCTCTATCTATGACTATGTAGTTTTGATCCATAGACATTCTGTTATGTAGCAGCATTCCACCTTTTGTACATGTATTCATGAGAGGCTTGTTTGCCTTGTTCATTTGAGTTGTATTGTACATGTTTGATACTGATTTACATAATAAAATGGATCCATGGTTTCCATGCATTTTGGTATGATGTTTTTCACTGCTATTTCCAGTTTGTGTTTAGATATTGCTGGATCTCCAATTTAGGAATACTATAACATATTCCTAACATTGTAGAAATTCCATATTTTGGGATATTCCAGTGGTATCAAAGCATAATATTGGCTTAGCCTGTGGAACTCAGCCAACTTGCTATCAAGAAAAGAGAAGATGAAGACTCCATTATGTGGAGAAAGAAAGGAAGATAGGCTTACAAAGCTTCTTCCAAGATTTGTACAGAGTATTCATGAAGATTTCAAGAAGATAAGAAGGGAGATGTATAAAGAATATCTAAGAGGGTTTGAAACTGAATCAAACTCTAGATTTTCTTATGGGTAGTGTGAGCATGCAGCCACACCCTGTGATGCACAGCGCAATCACATACCCAATTTTTCCATGAGAGAAAGGGAGGAAGAAGGAATGCCTAAAAGGGGAACTCTTAGTGGTTTCTTTCATGAATATGAATCTCAAAATTGGGAGTTTAGAGATCATATCACTTTCCCATAGTTTTGCAAGATCAAGGTGAGGAGGAGCAAGTAGCACAACATGGATAGATTTCTTCTGTCTACCTTTGATGGTTCACCTACATGTTCAACCAAGGCTTACGTGGAAGAGCTAGACACCTTTTTGCAGCAGCATCATATTTCTGAAGATGAAGCCATCATAGTAGCAGCACCGCATTTTGGAGGTAAGGCCTATGCATGGTGGATATTTGAGTCTTTTACTTTAAAGAATTAAAATACTTCTTCCTATGCAAGGTTCGTTAAAACAATGGTGGAAAATTTTGATAAGACAATTTTTTAAACACATGTGGTGAAGCAAAACAAATCTAAACAAACAAAGACTTTACATGTGATGGAGGAAACCATAAAACCAAAACCACTTCAGAAAACCATGGAAGAGGCTGATAACTTGCATCATCCTTTGCTAGAGGCAAGATCTTATCTTGTATGTTGGCACAAGAAGGCATGGAGATCCCTTTTTCAAAAGAGGATCCAATCATTGGGAGGTTACCCATTCATATTGAGGAGGCTGAGGGCAACAATGCTGCCATACCTAGAGTTGATCTAGCACCTCATGCAGAGGAAGGAGGAGCTCTTGCTCCAACTAGATGGATTCTTGTATCATTGCAAGGAATTCCCTAGGATCTCACATGTGGAGATCAAGGCACAACTCATGATTTACATGTGCCATTGATGATAGGGTGTGAACCTATGGAGATACAAGGAGGAGATAGGGAGGATGACCAGCATCATATGATGAGGAGCACACACCCTTGTCTATTTCATGAGGTTGATGCACCTAATAGGGAGACTGGATTGCGCAGTAAGAGTAGGAACAAGTTTGTCCATTTATATATGCAGTCTACTCTTGATGTTGATGTCTCATTGCCTGGAGACATCTCACGAAGGAGACCACCAGATCAGCATATGATGAGAGATGCTTCACATTTTGAGGCACCATTCATTGATTTCATAGGAGTAGAGATCTTGGGAGGCCACTTTACAGCGTTGAGAGTCTTGGGTAGACTCAAGGAGGAGAGAGGCATTCTCTCAACATCATCTTTACACACTCTCATTTCAGATTCTGCACTGTGGCAGAAGTAGCAAGGGAAGGATAGCAACCTTCCAACTTGCATCTTTGGCATGGGAGATGTCAAAGGATAGGATAACCAAATAACATATGTTCTTCATGAGAGATCATCAACACTGTCACTATGGAGGATAGATCCATATTGGAACTCCCAGCGGTTGGTGGAGTGTTCCAAGGATCTTTTCACTTGTATGATATTGGATGATCAGCATATGAGGAGATGCATGGATCATGTGGAGATGGAGGAGATACATAAATCTTTGGAAGAGTTAGCACAACCACCTCTTTTCTCTTTGAGGATGAGAGGAGACTCATCTATGAGCCACTCCATTTGTATGAGCAAGACATATGGTAAGGGTATTGTTTGTTTGCATGATGACTTGTATAATGTATATATGCATCCCTTAACTATATATGTGTAGGACTTTGTTCAAATGAGGAGCAATATTCCTTCTAGATCTCATGGTATACTTGAGGCCATAAGCAGTATTGGTGATGGTCACTCCCTAGGAGGACTTGGGGAGGTTCTATCTGTTGCAAAGCATGCTCACTTTGCACCATACACCATACGCTTTCTCCAAACTTGTGAGGAGATTGGGGTAGCAAGAAAATGGTGGGGAGGCCACCCATGATTTCATTTTCTATTGCAGTTGAGAGTCAAACTGCGTTGGCTACATTTGAGGGACCATTTTCCTTCTCCCTTGCTTCATATGGAAGCTAGCATGATTCTCCTTGTAGTTCCTTATGTTGTTGTTGTTCTTATTTTTATTTGGAGCATGATTGGGGGAGTGGCACATTGGTTGGATGTGTCCCTTGGGAGAGATATTTCCCACATTGTTTGCATTACATGTTCTGATGGGAGCATGAGAGAGTATGTGGGCACTACAACAAAACACTTGTTTCCATTTGAGGTGAGCGATATGATTGATGGGATGCCATATGATGGTGACTTCCAACTCATCACATATGAGATGATTTGGGCCAACATATTTCATAACGTTGGAGAAGATATCCTTGAGGATCTAGTCTTCTTCTTGCCACTTGAGGGCAACATTATTGTAGCCCAGGATCAACAGACACTCTAAAATTATCTTAAGTGGAGAGGAGGATAGCGTGGGGTAGGCTATTATATCTACCATGATCAGATTTTTAGCCCACCTATACTGCAGGAGCTCAAGGTGGAGGAGCATTTTCAGGAGTTTCCATGTTGGGAGGTAACTCATTTTGTATGGATGATTTCTTAGGGATGGGAGCTTCATATGGGGATGGTAGATCCCAACTCATATCAGACCTCATGCCTCAAGAAGGCCCCTCAGTTTTATCTTTGCAGTTGCTTGAGGACAAGCAACATTTGGGAGGGGAGGACTGTAATATTCCCACTTTAGCACATAGCTAAATGGAATATTAAATTTTGTTGTTTACACATAGAAGGTAAATAAATGGGTAGGGAGTCCCATAAATTGCAGGAAAATGAATAAAATCCCTCATAGTATTATGAATAAAAGGCTTTTTATTATATTCAGTCTTGAAGTAGACCAACATCCAACCTAGAAAAGGTATTTACAAGTGGTATATATAGCAAGAGAGGCACATAATCCATCTCTTATAAAAATAATGAAACATTAATTATAACATTACATAGGTGTCAAAAGACATTACAACCTTATCATATCAAAATCTAATAGAAAGGATAGATGGAGAAGAAAGAAGAGAATAAATTTGGGCTGAAATGCTGAGTGTGCTGTCATGCTGCCTATTTTTCTGCTGATTTATTTCCTTGTGTCCTGGGTCTTTAAATAACCATGTAGCTCCATTTAATAAGACCTCCAAAAACCTCATAACCACATTTCACCGTCACTTGTTATATCCATTTGGTTACGGGTTCTTATCCATCCTTAATTGGCTCGGAAAAATTCTCTAACATATGTCAAAATTTAGTTAAAATAGGTGTTACCGGAAATCCCGGTAAAAACCTGTAACTACGCAAAATTTGGAATGCTACAAGAATTTCTGGTAGTGCCCTATTTCTTTTACAAAAATATACAAAAAAATTTGGAAATCATGTACAGACTTATATTCCTTGACATCTTAAGTTGTTGTTTAAAATTATGACTGATAAGAAAAAAGGTACTTGTATCAAAAAAAATTGTTACCTTCTCTCTATGTGTGATGCAGCTTTAGAAAGCTTATCCATGTATTTTTTTCTGTCAGCAACTGATCTGGATCTAATTTCTCTTATGGCTAATTCCTTGATAGTGGATTTCTTGTCCTTATAACACTTTTGTGCTTTTCTTCTCTTTGAGGGCTCTGAGAGTTGCTCTGAAGGTGTTTTGTTTTTGTTTTTCTTCATGGATTTATTTGTCTTTGACCCTTCAGGTTTATCTTCAATATCAATGACCTTTGTCATTAGGCTTGGATTATGTAGAGCCTTGAACTTAAGCCTAAAATTGTTGTTGTCTCTGGTAGGCCTCTTTCTGGTATAAGAAAGATTTTTGGCTTCTTCTTTCTTCTTCTTACTCCTGATTTCATATCCAACATCCTTGAGGATTTCTTCATTTGATTATGTAGGTTGATACTCTTTCTGCAACTTCTGATGAATATGTGCTTCCGGAATTTCCAGTAGGACTTGCACTTTTTATTTATTTGCAGTTGTAGACCTTCCTCTTCGAGCTCTAGTGTAGACATTAGGAAAAGGAGGAACGTGGGGCACTATTTTCATAGATTTGGGTTTACTTGCTGAGGAAATCTCCCTTTTCCACTTTCTCTCAGCTTTAACTATAGAAAACTTTTCTTTCTTACCCTTGGCCTTCTTATATATATTTTATTTTTTGGCCTTTCTCTTTGTTCTTATTTTTGTAGGCTGAGGATGTGATTGTGAAACTGGAGGTGTAGGTATAGGTTGGCTTACCCCTGTAAACAAAAAGTGGTCCCAAGTTTGATTTCTCTTCCCCAACTTTTCTTCAACTAGAACTTTTATTAAAGCTTGATGATACAAGTTATACTCTAAAACATCAGTGTGAGTTTTAACCCTTGCTGACATCTTTGCCAAGATTTTAAACAAGAAATGTGGCAGATTTATTATCTTCATACCTGCAACATGAAAAAGAAACCTCATGTGATAAAGGAACACAACTATATACCTCCTTTCACAAGTGAGGTATATATTGATAAGATTAATATCTTTTTCCCAATAATTCTTAAGTTAGATACTTGAAATTCCCTTGGCCCAATTTGGATCTCTGTGTGCATATTTGAGGAAGTTATTGAGATCTCCTCCTGTGATAACTTGCCCTTTAAACAACCTTTCTCCTTCCTGTGGTAGGTTAAAGGCTTAAAAAATGGAGTCTTCAGAAACCTGCAAGGTAAGGCTATAAATTATGACTTCTTGTCCATTAAAAGAGTTATAAAACTATTGATCTACTCCTGAGTAAGAGCTCCCTAACATGGTGCATAGATAATACCACCCTAATTGGATAAAAAATATTCTTACCCTTGAATTTTCATCCACTAGGTCTGCACCCTCCGGCTCAATTCGATTTATTTTTCCACCTATTATATTCATATTAATGACTCTGTCTTTTGAAACTGATAGGTGACAGAGTTGGAGGATTTTTACCTTACAATTGTTACTTGTGTTCACCTTTGTAATCCTTTCTAAAATCTAGATTCCTCCTCAAAATACGACTAAAAAATTCGATCTTCAATAGCTAAAATTTCAAATGACAGGGATTTTGCTTTTTCGGTGGTTTTAAAACAAAACTATGGTTCATCACCCCATGAAAATCAACCTTCATCAGGGCAAATATCCCTCACCGTGATGTGCACCATGTGGTATCCATCATTACCTTCAGTTGGCTATGTATTTTCGTATGGAGAACTCCAACTGGCTTGAGACGAGTGGATCTGTGACTAAAAATCAACTCTGTTGTGTTGTTGTCAATTGGCAAAAATTTCCAGCATCATTGTTGTGCAACCAACCAAACATTTATGGCGTTAAGCGTGATGACCACAATCTCCTTCGTTCAAAAAAACACATACTTTGACATACGTCTAACTAACTTGGAGTTGACAGGCAGACGAAATTAATAGTTAAGTGCATTACTATAGGTTGACACATAGGCTTACCATATATCACAACTTGACTTGAACTAGTCTCACTACATATGATTTGGAATATTTAAAACAATATTTAAGGTGTATTTACACTACAACACATGGCTTGACCAAAGTGGATGTGCTTTCTCGCTTATTTTTTAAAAATAGAGTATGCTTCCAGAATTTTTGGCAGCATCGGAATAAAAATAAAAAGACAGAAATAGGAATATAACATATTGTATGAAAAGACTAAAACTGGCGCTTCTGGAATTTCAGGTAGCGACCAAAAAAGTTTAAAATTTTGAATTTTTTAAGTTTAATTATAAGAAAATAAAATATGAAATGGACTCATGACTTAGCAAAGCACTGTGCTAATAGATAGAAGTAGAAAATGAAGAATGGATGGATGATGAGAATGGAATACAACCTATTTTTACTATCTCACACATTAGTGAAGAAAATCAAATTCTAAATTCAATAGAAAATCACGAATCATCTTCACAATGTGATAATAGTCAAAATTTTCAGGGACAGTGTAATATTGAATACTTATCATCCAGAAAAATGTCTTAATATTCTATGGAATAATTTTGTAATTCTTTAATTGAAATTTTTCCAGGTAAAAATTTAAACATGAACAAAAACCTAGAAGAATTTCAAAAAGAAGAGTTAATAAAAACATTGCAAAAACATTCTTCTGCATATGCATGGGAATACACTAACATGAAAGGAATCAACCCTGAAACTTGCGTACATCATATCTATATTGAGGAGAATGTTGAGATTTTTTGGTGTTGGGGTAGCTTCATATGTGTTCTAGCTCCCAAAATTTGTGGAGGGACTAGAGTAGATGAGATCTCCAAGACCCAGAAAGGGATTTGAGAAATTCCATCTAGTTTGAGAGAAAATCAATTAATTAATATGTTTAATTAACGACCCTAACTCTAACTTAGGAAAATTAAAATATTAAAGGTAATTAATTTAAACTTGTGATGGAAATGACTTAAGTCATACGGATCAATATTTCTTTTAATCTTAGTCATCGAATCAATATTAGATCACGGTCATTGGTTTCCCAATGACAAAATTAAAAAGGAAAGGCTTGGGGTAAGTTGGAGTACACACACACAAAGGCAGAGCATTGAGACTAAGCTGGAATTCTAGGGCATGGTTTGCTAAGAATTCCTAGAAGTGTTTCAACTGTAGCGAGGGGTAGTATTGGATAAGGGGATGATCTGATCCCAGAGCCAAGAGCTAGCAAGAGGCAGAGAAGCGGTAGTGAGAGCAATGTAGAGAGAGATGTTGGAACCCCATAATTACAAGAATGGCAAGAATAAATACTGCAGGGGCCAAATCAGAACCACTTTAGAACCCTAGGACCTATCCTTCCTGGATTTAGAGAGGGATCTCTCTATATAAGTGTTTCAAAGATATATCTTTGTGCTTTTGTTAAGATATTAGGCTAGTTATGAAACTCTAAGAACTTTGTTTTGTTTTGGTTGGGAAGTTATTAATTGAGAAGGTCATTTTGAAGGGTGAAGGTGTGAGTAGATTGAGAGAATGTTTCAGCTGTAAATATAGGCCATGAGACAATATTAATCCATTAGGTTATGGAGTCACAAAAGGATCTAATTGTACAACAACTCTTTAAGGGTTTCCATAGGGCAAGTCATCTATATTAAAGGATCTTTTAGATTGATTTGTGGTGTGAAACATTAAGATTTTGTGAAGGCAGTAAAGATATAGTCAGTCAAGAATATTCTAGCTCTACTTAAACAAGAAAGCCTTCCAAAGTAACTGTTTGAATAAATCCAAAGGACAGGGCATACCATAGACTTCTTTAGGCAGACTTTTAATAGAGAAAACTTTTAAGACAACAATCCAATAATCCTAAGACTACTTTTAGATAAACAAAACATACAAGATAACAATGAGGGAAGTCTAAGATCAAACATAAATAATCTAATCTTACTTTGACATACTCTTAAGGGATCTTTCAAAGCAACCTTTTAAAGACTGACCAGAGGATAGGGCAAACCATAGACTTCCCTGGTTCAAACTCTACTTAGCATACTTGAAGAAGATATTTTAAGAAAAATATCTCAAGTTCTACTCGGAAGGACATGGGCTAACCAACATTCCTTGGTTATACTCTATTGAATCATTCTCAAAAAAACAAGCTGGATAAAACTAGAGGGCAATTAAGAATCCTCCAATCAAACCTTAGCAGAAGAAAACGTAAATATAAAGATTTTCAGAGGGAAATAGGGTACTTTTGACAGTAAATCCTAATCTAAAGTTCTTGTTCTTTATCAGAGAAAATGGAAAGAATGAAAACATAAGGGGAAAACAAAAACAGTGAGGAAAAACATCACCATTAACATAGATTAGGATCCTATGAATCAACTTGTTTTCTTGATGTTCAAACCAGTTACATACTCCAGCGTAGTGAGTCTTTACAACTCAAAACTTTCTCTTAGCAGCCTAGCACTCTTCAACTACTCAGCAGCTCTTCAATCCACTTCTTTTCTTGAGAAACTTACAGCAACTAACAATAACCCAACCCCTTACAATGAAGTCCTCATGTAGTATTTATAGATAAATGAGGAGGTGGGGTTGAAGGAGGACTCTAAATGTTCATTTATGATAGAGTAAAGGTTTTTTAATCTTTGAGGCCATGCAAGGCCCAAGGAAAAATGTGTTCAAGTCTAACTCTGCATAATGAATGTTACATTAACTTTTTGAACTACTTAGTTGAAATATTTGACTTTTAGGCTTAGTTGGTAAGCTGGCAATAACTTATGAACTGTCTTTTTGAAATATCTCTGACTGTAATAATTTCTGTGTATTTTTTAGATAAAATAGGCTTTATAGGTGGCATTTAGCCCTTTGATGAAGTAATATCTTCATGGTTTTAACATTCGAAGCTATCTTTGGGCTGATTTGCTTGGTTTAGCCATTAAACTGTGTTTTTAGGCTTTGATCTGCATTTAGGCCTTCTTAATCATTCTCGTTGTCTTTTCACTTTGCTGACTGTTTCATTCTTTGTCTTTGTCCTTAAGCTCTATTCTTTATCTTTTATCTTCTGATCAAACCTTTAATATTCTGCCTTCATTCTTTCATTAATCTTATTTGTCTTCTTATGCAGGGGTTCATTTGGTGCGTTTGAGGGTTTCTGTGATTGAATCAATGGTCATGAAACACTGATAAAACCTTTAAATCGAACCCTGAATCCCCTTTCTTCTTATCTGGTCTCAAAGATCGTCATCCTGAGACCAAGCCACTAATATTTCATGTGGGATGGCCTTTGGACTTGGCCGCCATTAAAACCTGGAACAAAAATGAAAAACATGAAAATAAAACCTGCGCTATTAGGTTTAACTACTTTTAGAGGATAGAGGAGGTGATGGAGCACTTGCAGAGGGAGGGAAATACACAGAGGAGAGGTTCCACGGATGGAACCAGGGGAAAGGATGAAATTTTGAAGTTTGGCACGAAATGGGGAAGGGAGGTTTTGTGCGAATTTGGGTGGTTGTCACATGGAGGTCGAGCAGTGAGTGGTAAAGGGCTAAATGCACATGATAACATAGAATGGACGCCACACATCCAGGCCAATACCGCCTATTTCACATGGAAATGGGCCATTAAATCCCAGGAACAGATTCCACGTGATATTGAATCTGCATCGTCAGATCTCAAGGAGTGAGACCAACGGCGTGGGTTGAGCACAAAGGCTGGGTGCAAGTTTGCTAGACAGGAATAGTGGAATACAAGTGGTGGAAAAGGATTGGACGGTGGTGGAATAGTGGGTAGTGGGATCGGTGATGGAGTAAGCTCCTTTGTCGGGTAGCATAATGGGAAAGGTGGGTGCTGGATAAGAGCTTTCGGATCGGGATGATAGATGGTGGAGACTTGCTTAAGGGAAAAGGTGAACAAGGGTATGCAGGGGTGAATAGAGGAGGAGGGGAGGCCTGAACGCCGTTGGATCAGGATGATCGATGGCTAAGATTGGTTTGGGGGGGAAATAATAGCGTGGGATGAAAATAAGATAGAAGGGGGCTTAAAGCAACATTGGAGAGGTGGTCTCGTGGGGAGTAAATGGGACTGGGGTTAGGATGGGAAAGTTTTAGGCTTAGAGAATGATTATGGACCTTGGGTCACATGAGGAAAGAGAAGAGGGTTGAAGCCCAAAGGGGCTTAAGGCCTTGTGTTACAAATAATCATATTTAGGCATACAATAGGGGTTTTCAAGCCATTTTGAGGATTCCGATAGGGTGGAAGAGGGTATTTCAAACCAAATAAGGAGGTTTTATATGGTTTCTGTTAGGTCTTTGTAGTTTGCAAGATTGGAAAGTAAAAACGCTGCAGAGCCTACATCAAAACCACTTTGGAATCTGGGGACCTAGCCATCCTAGATTCAGAGAGGGATCGCTCTATGTAGATGTTCAAAGATATGATCTTTAAGGCTTGAGATATGATATTAGGCTGGTTATGAAGAATAGAGTTTTTGTTTGTTTCTGTTGGGCAAGGATATTATGAAGATGAAGGAAGTTTGTATGAAGGGTGAGGTTGTGAGTAGGTGAAGAAATGGTTCAGCTGATAAGATAGGCTAGGAGCAGCATCAATCCATTGGGCTATGGAGTCATAAGAGGATTTAATTGCACAACAAGGTTGAAGAGTGGTCCATGGGGCAAGTCATCTATGTCAGAGGATCTCTTTAAGTTGATATTATGGAATGAAACAATAAGAAATGAAGTGAAAGAAATAAAACACATGAAGAAACAAAGAACAACCTAAGATCAAGTAAGTTCTTTGAAACTATCCTGCTTTTGGCATGCACTTAAGGAAAGATACAAAAGTAATCTAAGATCAGGTAAGTACTTTGAAACTAGCCTGATTTTGATTTACTTTCAAGAGAAAACATTTAGAAAACATAGAATAGCTTAAGATCAACTAAAGACTTTTAACTTAGCCTGCTTTCAACATATTCAAAGGGAAAACAATCAAGATAAACACAAAAAGTAGTCTAAGATCAAGTAAGTACTTTGAAACTAGCCTGGTTTCAACATACTCTTAAGGGAACTTTTCAAAGCAACTGTTCGAGAAGGAACTAGAGGACAGGGCTAACCATAGACTTCTCTAACTCAATCTGCAATTAGCAAACTTATCAAGAACATTCAAAGACAAAATCTCAAGTTGTACTCAAGAAATATGGGCTTACCAACACTTCACTGGTTATACTCTATTGAATCACCTCCAAATTAACAATCAACAGAAAATATAAAGGATAAATATTTTCAGTGAGATTTAGGGTACGTCAGAATTAAATCCTAATCTATATTTGTTGTTCTTTATCATAGAAAGATGGACAGAATGAAAACATAAAGAAAGATGACAATCACAGCAAGAAACACATCACCATTGACATAGACCAGGATCCCATAAATCAGCGATTTGTATTTGATGTTCAGACCAGTTACAATTTTCAAGTCCAATGGGCCTTTACAGCTTCAAACTTCTCATCTCAACTTATGTGTCTTCAATTACTAATAGAGCTACAACAGCTTCAAAAGCTATTTACATGCAACAAATATCCAGAGACCAACCCCTATACTGCCTTCTACAGAAGTATTTATAGAAGAAAGAGGAGGTGGAGTGTAAGAGGGGATCATTAGTTCAATTAATATAGAGTAATGGTGTTTTGACCTTTGGGAGGCCTAAGCGAGAATATTTCGAGTGCTCATCTATGTTTTAATGATTTTAAATTAAATTTCATCAACCTTAGTTACTATTGTTGACTTTAGGGGCTTTGGTAGGCTGATCATAAATTTTGAGCTGTATTTGGAAAAAGATCTCTATTTGTGCCTTAATTGTGCCTTGTTTTGATGTAATTAGGACTGCAGGTGGAAGAATAGGTTGATGAGGAAGTAACTATTGAGGAAGTAACTATTTTGAGGTTGTGTACTATGCCTTAGGCTTCATTAAGCCTTTTTGATCATCTTCATCTTCAACTATGCTTTATCCTTCTAAAACATATATTTTTTGGGTATTTGTTATATTATTTACATGACTAATCACGCCCGGGGGGGCGATAGCCCCCCCTTGCACTAGGCACAATGGGGGGGTCATAGGGGGGGCGGTAGCCCCCCCTTTCTGGGTCTAGTGTAGCACCCCGGAAAAAAAAATTGGTCTTTAATTTCCAGTGGGTGGTCCACGCCCATGGTTTTTTGCATGGTTTTGCACATGGTTTTGGGGTATGATGGTTTTTGGCCCCTGGTATTTTGTAGATTCGGTCAAGGGAACTATGGTTATGTTCTAATCCAGGGTTAATGGATTAGGGTTTATGTATGCTTCAACATGTATATATATGTGTTGTAACACTAAAAGGAATATAATGAAATATCAAGCTGGTCATCCCGATTTGGGATCCAGGGGAAAATCTTTGTGTTTATCTGTTTGATGTTTTATGCTCTCACTATTGTTTATTTTCTGTTATAAGATTCATGTGTAGATAATTTCTATTTAGGGTTAAAAACTACATTTGGTATCAGAGTTTTTTCGGCTTCAAGGGGATGCCTTTGTTGTTGAGGGTTTTTTGCTCGGGCCTGAGGTAGACCCTGTTCAGTGGGAGATATGTGGGATCGATTCTTGCGGTGAAAGAAGATGGCGAGTGGCGGAGAGATAGAGATCGAGAAATTTAATGGTCAGAGTTTTGAGTTGTGGAAGTTCAAGATGGAGGATCTGCTAGTGGATAAATTTCAGTGGATCGCGGTAGATCCAGGTACTAAACCAATGGTAATGTCAGATGAAGACTGGAAGAAACTAGATTGGAAGGCTAAGAGCATAATACGGTTGTGTGTCTCAGATTCAGTATTGTTGAATGTATCTGGGGAAGCTATGGCGAATAATTTGTGGGAAAGAATTGGGACTTTGTACCAATATAATTCTCTAGTGAATAAGTTTTTCCCACGAAAAAAAATGTATAACCTGAGGATGAAGGATGGAGACTCGGTGACAGAGCATTTGAACACCTTCAATACTATGGTAAGTCAGCTGTCATCTCTTGATATTAAAATCTCAGATGAAGATAAGTGCATCAGTTTATTGTGTTCTCTACCAGACTCATGGGACAGTCTGGTCATTTCAATAGGTAGCAATACAACTACCTTGAATTTTGATGACATTGTCTCAGCCTTGTTGTCGGAGGAAATGAGACGGAGAAATATGGAGGGCCAGAATGGAGATGCCTTATCGGTACGAGAAAGGTCCCAAAACAAAAACAAGAATAAGGTTTCGAGTGGGAGATCCAAATCTAGAGGGAGATCTAAATCTCCTGGAAAGTTTGTAAAGGTATGCTGGAAATGCGGAAAGGAAGGGCACTACAAAAGGGAGTGCAGATTTAAAGCTCCCGAGAAAGGAAAGGGATCTAATGATGCTCCTTCTGCAGAGGAAAAAACCACCTCGGATGAAGGTGGGGATGTGTATTTGGCTTCTTCTTCAAATACACATGTAGATCATGATTCATGGTTGATTGACTCAAGTACATCCTTTCACTTCACTCCCCATCAGGAGTGGTTATGCGAGTATGAGAAATATGATGGCAGTGATGTCTTCCTAGGGGATGATAGGAAGGCTAGAATCATCAAACATGGAAAGGTGAAGCTGAAGCTGCAAGGTGGAAGGATTAGAACACTTCCTGGTGTTCTGCATATTCCGGCATTGGCTAGAAATCTGATTTCTGTAAGCAAGATGGATGATGCAGGTGTAAAAACAGTGTTCGAGAAAGATGCATGCAGATGGTTCGGGGAGCACTGGTATTAATGTGGGGAGCTCGGACTGGAACTTTGTACAAGCTACAAGGTAGCACTATTATTGATGGGTGTAATAGTTCTGTCGTTCCTGAAAGTGGAGTGGAAAGCCTAGTTGTCTCTGGAGAAAACACCATGCTATGGCATCAAAGGCTTGGACATATTGGAGAGAAGGGCCTTCGGCTACTGCATAGAAATGGTATGGTAGAAGGTATGTTTAATTGCTCTCTGGATTTCGATTTCTGTGAACATTGTGTATATGGGAAGCAGAATTGGGTGATTTTTCCTTCTGGTGCTAAGAGGGGGAACAAGATATTAGAACTTGTGCACAGTTATGTGTTTGGACCTGTGTCAGTTCCATCACTGGGAAAGTCTATGTACTAGGTTTCATTCATAGATGACTTCTCAAGGAATACATGGATATATTTCTTGAGGAATAAATTTGAAGCTTTTGACAAATTTAAAGAATTTAAGGCTCTGGTGGAAAACCAGACAGAGAAGAAGATAAAGGCACTAAGGACAGATAATGGTGGGGAGTTCTGCAAGAAGGAATTTGAAGAGCTCTGTAAGAAGTGTGTTATAGCATAGCAGAAGACTACTCCATACACACCTCAACAAAATGGATTTGTAGAAGGAATGAACAGAACACTGATGGAAAAGGAAAGAAGCATGCTTAATGGTACCGTGTTAGGACAAGAATTCTGGGCAGATGCAGTGGAGACTGCATGTTATCTGGTTAATAGATCACCTTCATCAGTGTTGGAGGGTAAGACTCCACGTAAGGTATGGACTGGTAAGAAACCCTCTCTTTCACATCTAAGGGTATTTGGATGTGATGCATATGTACATGTTCCAAAGAAGAAAAGGACCAAGTTGGATAATAAATCTGAAAGGTGCATCTTTATTGGGTAAAAGGATGGTTTAAAGGGTTACAAGCTTTGGAACCCAGAAACAAGGAAGGTTGTATACAACTGAGATGTGGTATTTAGAGAAGTAAATGATGTTGTTAAACATGAAGTCCTACCAAAGGAACCTGAGAAGATAGATTTTTAGCTAAAGGAGGATGAATCAGACTCTACAACAGAAGAAGACTCAGAAGATGAAGAGCCACAAACTCCAGCTATTAGAAGATCAGTTTGGGAAAGAAGGCAACCAGAAAGGTATAGTCCATCTACTTTCTGTTCAGGTTCTACCTTAACTATAACTGATGATGATCCTAGAACCATCAGGGAGGCAGTAGATTCAGAGGATGGAAAACTCTAGAAGGAGGCCATGGTTAATGAAATGGCATCCTTACACAAACCTGAGGCATGGCATCTGGTGGAGTTGCCGGCTGGAAGGAAGCCCATCGGGAGAAAATGGATTTTTAAGAAGAAGATGAATGTAGAAGGCAAGGTGGAGAAATACAAAGCTCAATTGGTAGCAAAAGGTTATTCCCAGGTGCTAGGAATTGATTTCGGTGATATTTTTTCTCTTGTTGCCAAAGTTACATTTATTATATTACTTTTATTTGTTGTTGCTACATTTGATTTTGAGATAGAACAGATGGATGTGAAGACAGCTTTTCTTCATGGGGATCTAGAAGAGGAGATATGCATGAAGCAATCTGAAGGCTTTATGGTGAAGGGTAAGAAAGAACTGGTATGTAGGCTGAAGAAGTCTCTGTATGGGTTAAAACAGTCACCAAGGATGTGGTATCATAAATTTGATACCTATATACGGGGACTTGGCTTCACCAGAAGCAAAGAGGATCATTGTGTTTATTTTAAATTAATTCATGACCGTGTTATTTATTTGGTCTTGTATGTGGATGATATGCTGTTGATTGAAAATGACAAAGAAATTATCCAAGATTTGAAGACCCAACTGTTCTCCAAATTCGACATGAAGGATCTTGGTGCTGCAAACTATATTTTGGGCATGGAAATTAAGAGATATCGGGAAAAGAGGAAGCTCTGGTTAAACCAGAGGAAGTATGTCAATACTATATTGCATAGGTTCAATATGCAGGATAGTAAACCGGTGAATGTTCCTATTCCTGTAGGTGTAAAGCTGTCTGCTGAATAATGTCCAAAGACACAAGAAGAAGAGGATGATATGTCCCATGTTCCATATTCAAGTGTAGTGGGTAGCCTGATGTATGTAATGGTCTGTACTAGACCAGACATTGCACATGTAGTGGGATTTTTGAGCAGGTTTATGTCAAACCCAGGAAAGGAGCATTCGACTGCAGTGAAGTGGGTTTTCAGATATTTAAGTGGCACTAGTGATTATGGCTTGTGCTACCAGGGAAGACCAGGATTGGAAAGAATGTTGGAAATTCGTGGTTTTGTTGATGCAGACTGGGCTAGAGATCTGTACCAAAGAAGATCTACAAGTGGGTATGTGTTTAGCCTATTTGGAGGAGCAGTCAGTTGGATGAGTAAAAGATAGTTTGTAGTGGCTCTTTCAACTACAGAGGTAGAATACATGGCAGCCACTCATGCAAGAAAGGAGGCAGTTTGGTTGCAGAGATTGTGTTCAAGTATGGGGTTGGTACAACAAGCTATAAGGATAGACTGTGATAACCAAAGTCCAATTTTCTTAGCTAAGAACCCTTCTTATCATTCAAAGACAAAGCACATTGATGTTCAATATCACTTTGTTAAAGATATGGTTGAGGATAAAAGTGTGCTTTTGGTAAAGGTGGACACTTTGAATAATTTTTTAGATGCATTGACGAAGTCTGTGAGCACTCAGAAGTTCTCTTGGTGTAGAGAAACAATGGGTGTTGAAGAATTGGTCCAATGACTAAGCTCTCTTGTGGCGTCCTGTGGAAAGAAAACAACAAGTGAGAGAATGTTGGGTATGTGTTATATTCTTTCCATGACTAATCATGCGTGGGGGGGTAAGAGGGGGAGTGATAGCCCCCACTTTGTGCTGGGCGCAATGGGGGGGTTACAGGGGGGGCGGTCGGCGCCCATGGTTTTGTGCATGGTTTTGCACATGGTTTTGGGGTATGATGGTTTTTGGCCCCTAGTATTTTGTAGATCTGGTCAAGGGAACTATGGTTATGTTCTAATCCAGGGTTAATGAATTAGGGTTTATGTATGCTTCGGCATGTATATATATGTGTTGTAATACTAAAACGAATATAATGAAATATCAAGCTGGTCGTCCCGATTTGGGATCCAAGGGAAAATCTCTGTGTTTATCTGTTTTATGTTTTATGCTCTCGCTATTGTTTATTTTATGTTATAAGATTCATGTGTAGATAATTTTTGTTTAGGGTTAAAACCTACAAGATTAAAACTATTAATCTTCAATCTTCTGCTTTAATCCTCTAACTCTGATCTTCTGTATTGTTGACTGCACAGGTTGTTGGGTTTTACTAATCTTGAGGGTTCGCTCATTTGGCCAAAGAATGCTTCGTAGACCGAGACATGGAATTCATCCCCTCCTCTGTCCTTTTTCGCAATTGACTTGTGCTACAGGGTCATCACCCTATGTGTTTATGTCACCCTGGTGACTGTGGGAAACTTGATCAACACCACCATTAAAACCTGTAATCAACACTAAAAATATTATAAAAAACTTGTGTATAGGAATTTCAACTGCTTCGGAAGCTTGGTGAGTGGTGGAGGAGTGGTGAGGAAGAATCATGGTTGCAGTGGAAAGAGGGTCGAAACCGTCGCAAAGGGTAGAACCATGTTCGAATTCAAAATATGGCATGGGAGTGCGAAGAGTGGTTTTATGAAAACCGTGAATGGTTTTCGCATGACCCTCGGGTGGTAAGTGGTTTTGCCCAGAGGGAATGTGATTCCATACACTACACGACACCTGTATTTTGGAAAACCACTGGTATCGCATTATTTTGGAGTGTTAAACTCTGGGAGAAAAAATTATGCGATATGTTGCTACAACTGTTGGATGAGAGGGATGAGATCCGACGGTGCGGATCGTGCGCGATGGAGAAACTGCGCGGAAAAAGAGCGAGTGGGATCCATGTGGTGGCTTGTAACTGGTGGAGTCATTTTGAAATGGATGGTATACCCTAGTGGAGTTGGATCATCGGGTTGGATGGGGACCGTTAGATCTATAAGATCTACGGCGGAGATTGCATCGAGGCATCGTTATCGGTGGTTGTGAAGGATGGGGGAACTTGGACACAGAGGATGTGATGATGGAAGGGCCGTCGGATCTGGGTGAATGGATGGCCATGATGAAATCGAGGATCATTGAGGATACACGCTGGGGTCTAAGGCGCCAAGGAAAAACCGATGCAATAAGCAATGGGGGTTCAGTGTTGGCCGTTCGATCATTGAGAGGGAAAGTTGAGATGTGATCGAACTCATCGCATCGGCGGAAACAAACACAAGGTGAGAAATTGGACAAGGAGATCTTGCGATGCAATGAGGCCTTAAGTGCTTGGTCATAGCGCGTGGTTTCATGAAAAATGAGGGGGCTAGGGCTAAGCCGAAAGGCACTTAAGCCTTGTTTGTTTGAAGAATGGGTTTTTAGCCTGAAAAGTTGGGTTTTTTAGGCTTTTTTGGGGGTTCCGATAGGAGGGAAAAGGGGGCTTCAAAACTAATAAAGGAAATTTATTCATTTTGAAGGGAAAAACGAAGGGTAAAAGGGGATTTTCAGAGGTAAATGTAGGATAAAATGGGTCAAAATGAGTGAATAAAATGATGAAAAAGGGGTTGTTCAGGGAACAATTTTGAAGGGGTTAGTAGGTGTAACTTGGTTTTCTTTTAATGAAACAGTTGTGAAGATTACTTACAAAGTTCAAACAGCACAAGAAGACTTCAAGAATGAGCAGTTTTTCATGAAAACAATCTCTTGAAGGCTTAGGACTTATTTTTAGCCATCATTTGCTCAGTCAAAAATTTACTGATGGCTAATAATGGCTCCACTTGGGGATGGAAACTCCTTGGAGGTGTCAAGAATCTTTAGAATTTCATCTCTGGGATGTAGACCTATGCCTTTATCCATTGAAAATTTTTCTTCTTTGATCATGCAGCTTTGAAAGATGATCAATATTTATATCAAAAAAAGTTATTTCCCAAACAACTACCTACACAACCTACTTCCTAACAATTTTTCTTCAGCAGGTGCATTTGGACTTGCAGATCTTGAACATCAACATTTTATTCTTTTTGAAAACAGGAAAAACTAATCTAAGTATACCCTTATTTCTTCCATGAGTTCAGATTAGATTGTTGAACTCATAACTTCTCTACCTAAGCTACTATCTGCCAGGATTAGACTATCTGGCATATTTTATTCTCTATTTTTCTAAAACAGAAATTTAAACATAGCCAAACCTGGATTAGGCTGTTTGATTTGCTATGGGTCCATGGCATAAAAAACAAGCTACACACGGACTTTATTTTTCAGAAATTTTAAAACAAAATTGTGAAGGCTTAAGATCCGAGAAATTTTTAAAACATCCTTCAATCTTTTTGTAGCTCTGATTTTGATCCTTTTGAGTTGTTCTTTTCTTCCTTTGGTTCAGATTTTGAGCATATTAGAACCAATATTTCATCAATCTTATAGGTTCATATTTTCAGTTTGTTTGAACCATTGTTTTCTATCCTAATTTAATCTATTGATAAGCCAAGATTAAACATTTTGGCAAATCTTCTTTACCAACCTATCAACATGAAAATTAAAATCTATCTTAGTCATGATTAGACTGTATGACTAAAATAATAGAGTTTTTATCTAGTAGTGGCATTTAAGCTTGCACACTTTTAGATTTTCTCTTTTTGGTATGGGGTTGTACTTTTCTTGTTTTATTTCTACCCTCTTTTTCTTTTTCTATTGTTTTTGTCTTTTCTCTTTCTTCAAAAAGAAAAACAGTGTTATATACAATGGATAAAAAGCCTTGAAAGTAAAATGTCAGTCAGCAGAAATAATGTTTGAGAACCCTGCCATTAACATAAACCCCAAAGTATTCATCTCCATCCAATTCTTGCAAAAAAAATTGCATTGTTTTCAATAGCAGATTGGATAAGATAAGGGCCCTGCCATAAGTTATCAAATTTTCCATGTTTTCCCTTATCTTCTCTTCTTGAATCCCATTTCAAAACTTTATCACCAATTTTGAAATCACTTGCCTTGGTTCTTTTATCAAACATCTTCTTGATTTTTTCTTGTAATTGTTGTGCTCTAATGTAGACCTCCTCTCTGATTTGTTGTAAATGTATAGTCTGATTTATTCTTCTTGTTACATCATTATCTTCAGACTGCACTTCCTGGATCAGCTTCATGATTGGCACCCCTAAACTAGTTGGAAATATTGCATTAGTTCCATAAACTATCTGATAGGGAGACATTCCAATGGATCTTTAATTAGTCATTTTGTCTACCCATAAAGCATGTACTAGCTTATTGTGCCATGATTTCTTGTTATCTTCCAGCAACTTCTTGATAATGTTTACCAGAATTTTATTTGATGATTTTTCAAGCCCATTACCTTGATGGTAATAAGATATGGAATGACCCAATATGATCTGATAATTATGACAGAACTCTACCATCTTTTTAGACCTAAATGCAGCAGCATTATCAGTTATGATCTTTCTAGGACAGCCAAATCTAGACAGTATATGGTTTTCAAGGAATGTGATGATGACTGAGTCTGTAGCTTTCCTAGAGGGGATGAATTCTATCCACTTGGTGAAATAATATGTTTCTATGAGGATCCATCTATGTTGGGAAGATGAGGGAGGGTGGATTTCCCCATGAAGTCTAGACCCCACTGTTGAAAAGGAGCTTCAACAGTGATTGGTTGCAGGGGTAAGGGAAGCAGTTTCCTTTTTCCTTCAAATATTTGGCATTTGTGACAGGCAATAATCATCTTATGGGCATCTTGAAATAGAGTGGGACAGTAGTAATCAGCTCTAAGGATTTTTTTGGCAGTTGATTTCCAGTAGAGGTGGCCTCCACATTCTCCTTCATGAAACTCATGCTTGATTTTATCTACATCATGCTTAGGAAAAAATTTAAGAAATAATCCACAAGCATTTTTCCAATATAAACATTTATTCAAAATTCAGTAATTTACAGCCTTCAGCTTTAAAAATAGTTCCTTTGTTTTAGACAAACCAGGAGGAACATTGAGGTTGAGCAAAACATACAAAATGTCAGCATACCAAGATGAATTTAGAAAATGGTCTTCAATAATTGGAGTTAAAAACTCCTCATGTTCATCTAATGCATTAAACATGTTTATATCAAGAGCTTGGAAGTTAGATTCAGCCATCATTTTTGCTATTCCTTGACCCTTTATGAGTTTAGTGGGCTTGATTTCTAAATCATACTCTAAAATTACAGAAATCCACTTTCCTCTTTTTCCATCTGGATCTTGGGTCAATATGTCTTTCACCACTGAATGAGGCACAAATGCTATGATGTGGGAATGTAGGATGTAAACTCTAAAGTATTTTAAGGCTTTGACTAAGGAAAAGGCTTGTTTTTCCATTATGTTGTACTTTAGAGGTACATCTCTTAATTCCTTGTTGAAAAATGCAATGGGCTGCTCTTGTCCATTCAAATTTTTTTGTAATAGGACAATAGCTACTATGTGTTCTGATGCAAATGAAAAAATGAAGAAATCTTTGGAAAAATTAGGACTGATAAGAACTGGTGTTTTGGTGAGTGCTTGTTTTACCAGTTCAAATGATTTCTTTGCTTATAAAGTCCATTTGACTCCTTCTTGTTTGTTGAGCATGTTTTTTATGTTTCTAAAGAGTTCAGCTAGATTGGGTATGAACCTTCTTAAGAAATTAATCTTTCCAATGAAGGATTGAAGTTCCTTGATGTTTCGAGGATGGCTGATTTGCAATATGCCATCGATCCTCTTTGGGTCTATCCTTATTCCTTCTTCTGATATGATATGTCCAAGAAGTTTGCCTTCTTGGAGACCAAACAATTTTTTCTTGGGATTCAAGGACAACCCAAATTTTCTACATTTTTCAAAGACTTTTCTCAAGTGTATTAGGTGCTCTTCATCTGTTTTAGAATAAACAGTTATATCATCAAGGTAAATTATAATAAAGTAAACTATTTCTTCTGAAAATGCAATATCCGTGGCTTTCTGAAATGTCGCACCGGCATTCATTAGACCAAAAGGAATTTTCAAATACATGAAAGTACCCCAAGGTGTAGTAAAAGTTGTTTTAATTTGATCATCGGGACGTACCAATATTTGATTGTAACCTGAGAAGCCATCTAGCAAAGAAATTCTTTTAGAACCAACTACCTTTTGTAAAATATGATCCATTTTGGGAAAAGGATAGTTTTCCTTCAGTGAGGTTTTGTTTAAGTTTCTAAAATCATTGCAAAGCCTTATCTCTCTTGTTTTCTTCCTAACTGATACAAGATTAGACACCCACTCTGAGTATCTAATAGGGACAATAATTCCAGCATCATACATTTTTCTGATTTCTTTCTCTACCAGAGGTAATTGAACAGGGTTGATTCTGCGCAATTTTTGTTTAAAAGGTTTTTGGTTTTCTTTGAGGGGTATCTTATGCTGAATTATTTCTGTATCATATGATTTCAGATCTTCATAGCTCCATGCAAAAACATTAGAAAATTCCTTAAAGATCTCAATGTATTTCAGTTTAATGTGAGCTGGCAGTGTTTTAGATATTTTGATTATTTTGGGCTTTTCCTCACTGCCCATATTGCATTCTTCCAGTTCAGATTCCGTTGGTTCCAGTTTTTGTTTTTTGGCCACATCATTCAAGTCAAATAGTTCTTCTAAAGGAACCAGTCCTTTTGGCAAGCTTTGTTCTTTAGATTGCAGCACTTCTAAGTCTTCATTTTCTAAATCTGTGCTATTCTCTATTTTATGATTGGGCTCATAGGTTAACAGATTTATTTCAGCAATCTTGGGAGACTTTTCTTCTTCAACAAGTTGTTTTTCTTTAGCAAGGCAGTCTTCATCAAAATTTGAATCTAAGTTTGTTGTTTCAAATTCATTTTTGGATTGTAGGAAGTCTTCTATTTGTTTATTTTCCTCAAAAACTTGCCAGTATTTTTCATTGTCTGGGACATCTGGTCTAAATTTGACTTGGGTGGTGCATTGCTTGGTTTCATAAGGTGTAAGAAAAGTTGTAGCAGCAAAGGCTAAACCATTGGCAAGGACATTTAGGTTTCCTGGGACAAAGATAAGTTGGAATTCATCAAAATTTCTTAACAAGTCCATGGCATCATCTCTATAGGCTCTAAGTCTGGGATGTTTAGCACTATATTCCCCATTTACTTGCCTAATAATCAACTCAAAATCCCCATGAACTTTTATCCTTTTGGCCCCTAATTTTTTCAATAAATGTAGGCCTAAAAGGAGAGCTTCATACTCAGCTATGTTGTTGGTACATTGAAATTTTAATCTGTAGGAATGCCCCTCAGCATGATTGTTTTGAGTGTTGTGTACCCATATGCCAACTCCTGCATCATTTTTAGTGCAAGACCCATCAAAATTCATTCTCCAAAGAGGAATGCCTTCAGATTTGAGATTTGTTTCATTGTTGTCCTCTTTGTCTTCTTTGTCATTCTGTTCTGTATAAGGGTCTGCACTACGTTTTCCTGAGTTTTATCCCTCAAAGTTTTCAATGTTTTGAGGTTTCACCCCTTGTCATGATCTGCATTACTTTTATGATTGTTTTGGACCTTAAGACCTCTAATCTGTTTGCTGTGAATTTCTGAATCAGCAAATTGTTTTTTAATTTCCTCTCTATTTTCCTCTTTGTCCATGACTGCAACTATGTTTGAATGTGAAGTGATTGCAGCATTGGATGTTTTTTCACTGATTAGTTCTTGCTCTTTTGGAATATTATCATTCAAAATAATGAAAGAATCAAGGTCAGTGTGGATGGAATAGAGAGGAGAATTCTCTGGTCTTTCTTGGTTACGCACCATGTATTTCATGTGGGTTTCCCTATAGATTCTTCTAGGTTGACTGAAGACAGGGATGGTGGCATAAGTCATATCCATTTGCATAGTACCTTGTAACTTAGCACCCCATGATCTTGAAAGGAACATGTCGTATTTGGGGGGTATATCAACCACTACAATGTCCATTACTAAAATTTTGGCTGGTATTTGGGCTAATTTAACACACATATCATTTATTAGGCCTAGGCATCTCACCCTACTTGAATCAAAGGAATGTAAATCTTTGTAGGGTCTAGTTACCTCTAAGCCTAATCTTTCCATTATTACCTTGGGCATAAGGTTGTGTGATGCTCCTGAATCAAGCATGGCATTGTGCAAGATATTGTCATGAATGTTTAAACTGATGTAGAAAGGAGGGTTTGTTCCTTCTTGAAATGTTCCTTCAATTTTGGTCCAAAAATCAGTTCTGGGGTGTCCTCATTTAAGTTAACTCTGTCATAGACATATTCTATGTTTAAAGCCTTCAAAATCTGACCTCTATATACATTTTGAGTGACTAATTCAGTGAGTGGGATAGAGATTTTGATTTTAGATATTTCATTCTCGAGGCTAAAAGGAATATGGTTTTTTAACATGTTTAATTCAGCCTTCTTAGTCACTATTTCCTCAGCAAAGTCAACTTGCTGATTTTTTTTATTTACAGTAGTTAGAATGGTTTTTTCAGGAGCACTAGGTGAGGTGCTAGTGCTACTGGGGTTAATACTTTGTTTTTCATTGGTTTGAGCATTTTTCCCTTTGTTTAAATCAGAATTTACAGCCACTGTTTTGTGATTTTCAACTGTCTTTTTTATTGTATTTTCAGGGCTATTTTTGGCAGATTTATCAGAGGTTTTATTTCTGGGAGGATCTTGATTCTTTTTACTTTTGAGGTCATATTTTTTAGGTGATACCATGATGTAATTTTAAGAGTATTGTTCATAATAATCAGTTTGTGATCTTCTGTCATCGTAAGGTGTATACAGACCTTGTTTTGTTTCATAAATGAGATCAGAATCCTCATTACTTACTCCCAACATATTCATGTTGTCATCCTCTGTTTTTTCATTGGTTTTTTCATCCTCATTAACATAATTTTCTTGGAAAGGAGGCCTGATATGTTGATCATCCTCTCTTTGTCTGTTTTGAGGTTGATTTCTCCTAAAGTTCTGATTTTGATTTTGAGATTGATTTCTGTTTTGGAGGGCTAATTGGTTTTCTATAGATTGTGCTCTCTCAAGTATGATCATCTTCTTCATCATTTCCTCCATCATTCTCTCCATTTTTGAGTTAGATGTGGAGGGTGCAGTTTCCTCCCTAAATGATACTTTCTTTTCATTCCTCATCCTAGCTCTTTTTTCAATTAGATTTACTTCCACAGCTAAAGCCCCCTTCTGCATATCTTCCAAAGTTAAGGGGTCTCTTTCTCTTAGCTGATAGGCCATTTCAGGATCAAATCCTTCAGGAAATTTGGCCAAGGCTGAGCCTTGAGGGGGTTTCAAGTCTAGGGGAAATGCATTATAAACACTATTGAACCTAGTGTAATAATTTTTCACACTTTCCCCGGTGTTTCTTTTGAGATTGTTATAATCTGAAAGTATTTGGAGAGGGTTTTTTCTAACTTCCAATTTTTTTATGAATGACTGATGGAGAGACTGAATATCATTAATACTGTGAGGGGTTAAGCCTTTGAACCATTTTCTTGCTTCTCCCCCTAGACTTTGAGAAAATAATCTGAGTTTGACAGTTTCATCATCTATCTCATTTCTATCAAAATAGTCATTCATCTTGTCCACATGTTGTGAAGTAGTAGTAACACTACTGGAATCATATAATGGTATCTTGGACTGATAGTCCTGTGGTATATTGATTAAAGGTAAAGGAATGACTAGGGGGGCATACCATGTTGCCATGATAGGAGGTTGTGGAAAAAATGGGGGATTTACAGGTGGAGGACGTAAGAAGGGAGGGGGTTGATGGAATGGGGTAGTTTGAACAGTGGGTGTATGGATAACAGAAGTGGATGGATCAACAAGAGACTGTTGAGAAGATCTTCGATGAGAGAAACTAAAATTATGAAGGAAATGTAAATTGGGTGGGGTGGTTTCTCTGCTAACAGTATTTTCTCCACTATGTTGGGGTGAGTGTGAAAGCTCAAAGTCTATCTGATCTATATCATCAAGTGTCCTAGTTCTGAATGGGTTTCTTAAGTCAACTTGTGAATCTTGAAGAGTTGTAAGGTTTTCAGGAACAGAATTAGCTCTATTGATAGGCCTGACAATAGTTGAATTTTTAGCCTTAGGAGATTTCCTAAGTATACTTTCTGGATTATCAACTATATTAGGAGGATTTGGGTCAGGATAGGCTCTAGTATGGACTCTTCTAGAAGCCACTATGCTATGTTTTCAGCCCTAATGATAAGAAAATATTAACCAAATATGATAATCTTTGATAGGCTAACTGATCTTTAATAAGAAAACTTAATCCTCAAAGTTTCCTTAACTGAGTTTGTATGATGTTATGATATAAATGGGGTTCCCAGTGGAGTCTTTAGGTCTATATAGGATTGTGGAGTCACCAGGTGGAAATTTTTAGCTTTAGAAGGTAAAATATTTTATGGTCCACCACCATTAATGGGTTTGAATACCAATCTGAAATATTTTTGGGTTTTCTGAGTTTATACAGTCCTGTGGGTTATGAGAGTGTCCTAAATTTGTTTCAGCACTTAGCTACGGTGATGAGACAAACATAGTTTACTCTATGGCTTACTAGATGATTTCTCCAAGGTTTTCTAAGGGTCTGTAGGAATACTAAGAAGTACTTAGATTGCCACTGATTCAGACAAGTCCTATCCTGATTACCAACATGTTTGGTAGTGCTTGAAGAAAGCTATTCATTCTGTACTGAATAATGAGTGTTTAGTTTTAAGGACTTTACTCAGATTCCCCAATATGGTCGCCAGTATGTTAGGTCTCTGTATTTTGCAAGATTGGCAAGTACAAACACTGCAGAGCCTACATCAAAACCGCTTTGGAATTTGGGGACCTATCCATCCTAGATTTAGAGAGGGATCTCTATATGTGGATGTTCAAAGATATGATCTTTAAGGCTTGTGATATGATATTAGGCTAGTTATGAAGAAAAGAGTTTTTGTTTGTTTTGGTTGGGCAAGGATATTATGAAGATGAAGGAAGTCTGTATGAAGGGTGAGGGTGTGAGTAGGTGAAGAAATGGTTCAGCTGATAAGATAGGCCAGGAGCAGCATCAATCCATTGGGCTATGGAGTCATAAGAGGATTTAATTTCACAACAAGGATCAAGACTGGTCCATGGGGCAAGTCATATATGTCAAAGAATCTCTTTAATTTGATATTATGGAATGAAACAATAAGAAATGAAGTGAAAGAAATAAAACACATGAAGAAACAAAGAACAACCTAAGATCAAGTAAGTACTTTGAAACTATCCTTCTTTTGGCATGCACTTAAGGAAAGATACAAAAGTAATCTAAGATCAGGTAAGTACTTTGAAACTAGCCTGCTTTTGATGTACTTTCAAGAGAAAACATTTAGAAAACATAGAATAGCTTAAGATCAACTAAATACTTTTAACTTAGCTCACTTTCAGCATATTCAAAGGGAAAACATTCAAGATAAACACAAAAAGTAGTCTAAGATTAGGTAAGTACTTTTAAACTAGCCTGCTTTCAACATACTCTTAAGGGAACTTTTCAAAGCAACTGTTCGAGAAGGAACTAGAGGACAGGGCTAACCATAGACTTCTCTAACTCAATCTTCAATTAGAAAACTTATCAAGAAAATTCAAAGACAAAATCTCAAGTTTTACTCAGGAAATATGGGCTTACCAACACTTCACTGGTTATACTCTATTGAATCACCTCCAAATTAACAATCAACAGAAAACATTAAGGATAAATATTTTCAGTGAGATTTAGGATACTTCAAAAGTAAATCCTAATCTATATTTGTTGTTCTTTATCAGAGAAAGATGGATAGAATGAAAACATAAAGAAAGATGACAATCACAGCGAGAAACACATCACCATTGACATAGACCAGGATCCCATAAATTAGCTATTTGTATTTGATGTTCAAACCAGTTACAATCTTCAAGTCCAATGGGCCTCTATAGCTTCAAACTTCTCATCTCAGCTTATGTGTCTTCAATTAATAATAGAGCTACAACAACTTCAAAAGCTATTGACATGCAACAAATATCTAGAGACCAACCCCTATACTTCCTTCTACAAAAGTATTTATAGAAGAAAGAGGAGGTGGAGTGTAAGAGGGGATAATTAGTTCAATTAATACAGAGTAATGGTGTTTTGACCTTTGGGATGCCTAAGGGAGAATATTTCGAGTGCTCATCTCTGTTTTAATGATTTTACATTAAATTTCATCAACCTTAGTTACTATTGTTGACTTTAGGGGCTTTGGTAGGTTGATCATAAATTCTGAGCTCTCTTTGGAAAAATATCTCTGACTGCGCCTTAACTGTGCGTTGTTTTGATGTAATTAGGACTGCAGGTGGCAGAATAGGTTGATAAGCAATTAACTAGCCTCTCTGATTTGGCGTGCAGAGGCTTCTCTGTTGATCTAACTGTTTTTCGCATAAAACACTGATTTGGCTGTGTACTGTGCCTTAGACTTCATTAAGCCTTTTCAATCATCTTCGTCTTCGGTTGTGCTTTATCCTTCTAAACCACATATTTTTTGGGTATGTGTTATATTCTTTCCATGACTAATCACGCGCGGGGGGGTAAGAGGGGGGGCAATAGCCCCCCCTTTGCACTGGGTGAAACAGGGGGGGGGGGTCACAGGGGGGGCAGTAGCTCCCCCTGTCGAGGTCCGGGGCAGCACCCTGGCGAAAATTTTTGGTCCTTAATTTCCGGTGGGTGGTCCACGCCCATGGTTTTGTGCATGGTTTTGCACATGGTTTTGGGGTATGATGGTTTTTAGCCCCTGGTATTTTGTAGATCCGGTCAAGGGAACTACGGTTATGTTCTAATCTAGGGTTAATGGATTATGGTTTATGTATTCTTCGACATGTATATATATGTGTTGTAACACTAAAAGGAATATAATGAAATATCAAGCTGGTCATCCTGATTTGGGATCCAGTGGAAAATCTCTGTGTTTATCTGTTTTATGTTTTATTCTCTCGCTATTGTTTATTTTCTATTATAAGATGCATGTGTAGATAATTTCTTTTTAGGGTTAAAACCTACATTTGGTATTAGAGTTGTTTGAGCTTCAAGGGGACGCCTTTGCCGTTGAGGGTTTTTTTCTCGAGCCTGAGGTAGACCCTGTTCAGTGGGAGATCTGCGGGATAGATTTTTGCAATGAAAGAAGATGGTGAGCGGCAGAAAGATAGAGATCGAGAAATTTAATGGTCAGATTTTTGAGTTTTGGAAGCTCAAGATGGAGGATCTTCTGGTGGATAAAGATCAGTGGATCGTGGTAGATCCAGGTACTAAACCAACGGCAATGTCAGATGAAGACAGGAAAAAACTGGATCGAAAGGCTAAGAGCACAATACGGTTGTGTGTCTCAGATTCAGTATTGTTGAATGTATCTGGGGAAGCTACGATGAAGAATTTGTGGGAAAAAATTGGGACTTTGTACCAATCTATGTCTCTGGTGAATAAGTTGTTCCTGTGGAAAAAGCTATATAACCTGAGGATGAAGGATGGAGACTCGGTGACAGAGCATCTAAACGCCTTCAATACTGTGGTAATTCAGCTGTCATCTATTGATATTAAAATCTCAGATGAAGATAATTGCATCAATTTGTTGTATTCTCTACCAGAATCATGGGACAGTCTGGTTATTGCAATAAGCAGCAATACAACTACCTTGAATTTTGATGACATTGTCTCAGCCTTGTTGTCGGAGGAAATGAGATGGAGAAATATGGAGGGCCAGAATGGAGATGCCTTATCTGTACAAGGAAGGTCCCAAAACAGAAACAAGAATAAGGTTTCAAGTGGGAGATCCAAATCTAGAGGGAGATCTAAATCTCCTGGAAATTTTGTAAAGGTATGCTGGAAATGCGGAAAGGAAGGGCACTACAAAATGGAGTGCAGATCTAAAGCTCCTAAGAAAGGAAAGGGATCTGATGATGCTCCCTCTGCAGAGGAAAAAACCACCTCGGATGAAGGTGGGGATGTGTATTTGGCTTCTTCTTCAAATACACATGTAGATCATGAGTCATGGTTGATTGACTCTGGTGCATCCTTTCACTTCACTCACCATCGGGAGTGGTTCTGCGAGTATGATAAATATGATGGCGGTGATTTCTTCCTAGGGGATGATAGGAAGGCCAGAATCGTCGGACGTGGAAGGGTGAAGCTGAAGCTGCAAGGTGGAAGGATTAGAACACTCCCTGGTGTTCTGCATATTCCTGCATTGGCCAGAAAACTGATTTCTGTAAGCAAGATGGATGATGCAAGTATAAAAACAGTGTTCGAGAAAGATGCCTGCAAGATGGTTCGGGGAGCACTGGTATTAATGCAGGGAGTTTGGATTGGAAATATGTACAACCTACAAGGTAGCACTATTATTGATGGGTGTAATAGTTCTGTGGTTCCTGAAAGTGGAGCGGAAATCCTAGCTGTCTCTGGAGAAAACATCATGCTATGGCATCAAAGGCTTGGACATATTGGAGAGAAGGGCCTTCAGATACTGCATAGAAATGGTATGGTAGAAGGTATGTCTAATTACTCTCTGGATTTTGATTTCTGTGAACATTGTGTATATGGGAAGCAGAATCGGGTGAGTTTTCCTTCTGGTGCTAAGAGGGCGAACAAGATATTAGAACTTGTGCACAGTGATGTGTTTGGACTTGTGTCAGTTCCATCACTGGGAAATTCTATGTACTATGTTTCATTCAAAGATGACTTCTCAAGGAATACATGGATATATTTCTTGAGGAATAAATTTGAATCTTTTGACAAATTTAAAGAATTTAAGACTCTGGTAGAAAACCAGACAGAGAAGAAGATAAAGGCACTGAGGATAGATAATGGTGGGGAGTTCTGCAAGAAGGAATTTGAAGAGTTCTGTAAGAAGTGTGGTATAGCACGATAGAAGACTAATCCATACACACCTTAGAAAAACGGAGTTGCAGAAAGAATGAACAGAACACTGATGGAAAAGGCAAGAAGCATGCTCTATGGTACCAGGTTAGGACAATAATTCTGGGCAGAGGCAGTGGAGACTGCATGTTATCTGGTTAACAGATCACCTTCATCAGTGTTGAAGGATAAGACTCCACATGAGGTATGGACTGGTAAGAAACCCTCTCTTTCACATCTAAGGGTATTTGGATGTGTTGCATATGTACATGTTCCAAAGCAGAAAAGGACCAAGTTGGATAATAAATCTGAAAGGTGCATCTTTATTGGGTATAATGATAGTTTAAAGGGTTACAAGCTTTGGAACCCAGAAACAAGGAAGGTTGTGAACAGTCGAGATGTGGTGTTTAGAGAAGTGAAAGATGTTGTTAAACATGAATTCCTGCCAAAGGAACCTGAGAAGATAGATTTTGAGCTAAAGGAGGATGAATCAGACTCTACAACAGAAGAAGACTCAGAAGATGAAGAGCCACAAACTCCAGCTATTAGAAGATCAGTTCGGGAAAGAAGGCAACCATAAAGGTATATTCCATCTGCTTTCTATTTAGGTTTTGTCTTAACTATAACTGATGATGATCCCAGAACTGTCAGGGAGGCAGTAGATTCAGAGGATGGAAAACTATGGAAGGAGGCCATGGTTGATGAAATGGCATCCTTGCACAAAAATGAGGCATGGAATCTGGTGGAGTTCCCGGCTGGAAGGAAGCTCATCGGGAGCAAATGGGTGTTTAAGAAGAAGATGAATGTAGAAGGCAAGGTGGAGAAATACAAATCTCGGTTGGTAGAAAAAGGTTATTCCCAGGTGTCGAGAATTGATTTTGGTGATATTTTTGCTCCTGTTGCCAAATTTACTTCTATTAGATTACTTTTATCTGTTGCTGCTGCATTTGATTTTGAGATAGAACAAATGGATGTGAAGACAACTTTTATTCACGGGGATTTAGAAGAGGAGATATACATGAAGCAACCTGAAGGCTTTTTGGTGAAGGGTAAGAAATAACTGGTATGCAGACTGAAGAAGTCTCTGTATGGGTTAAAACAGTCACCAAGGATGTGGTATCAGAAATTTGATACCTATATACGAGGACTTGGCTTCACCAGAAGAAATGAGGATCATTGTGTTTATTTTAAATTAATTTGTGACCGTGTTATTTATTTGGTCTTGTATGTGGATGATATGTTGTTGATTGGAAATGACAAAGAAATTATCCAAGATTTGAAGACCCAACTATTCTCCAAATTCGACATGAAGGATCTTGGTGCTGCAAACTATTTGGGCATGGAAATTAAGTGATATCAGGCAAAGAGGAAGCTCTATTTAAACCAAAGGAAGTATGTTGAGACTATATTTCAGAGGTTCAATATGTAGGATAGTAAACCGGTGAATGTTCCTATTCCTGTAGGTGTAAAGCTGTCTGCTGAACAATGTCCCAAGACACAAGACGAAGAGGAGGATATGTCCCATGTTCCATATGCAAGTGCAGTGGGTAGCCTGATGTATGCAATGGTATGTACTAGACCAGACATTGCACATGTAGTGGGAGTTTTGAGCAGGTTTATGTCAAACCCAGGAAAGGAGCATTGGACAACAATGGAGTGGGTTGTCAGATATTTACGTGGCACTAGTGATTATGGCTTGTGCTACCAGGGAAGACCAGGATTGGAAAGAATGTTGGACATTCATGGTTTTGTTGATGCAGACTAGGCTAGAGATCTGGACCAAAGAAAATCTACAAGTGGGTATGTGTTTAGCCTATTTGGAGGCGCAGTCAGTTGGATGAGTAAAACACAGTTTGTAGTGGCTCTTTCAACTACAGAGGCAGAATACATGCCAGCCACTCATGCAATCAAGGAGGAAGTTTGGTTGCAGAGATTGTGTTCAAGTATGGGGTTGGTACAACAAGTTATAAGGATAGACTGTGATAGCCAAAGTGAAATTTTCTTGGCTAAGAACCCTGCTTATCATTCAAAGACAAAGCACATTGATGTTCAATATCACTTTGTTAGAGATATGGTTGAGGCTAAAAAGGTGTTGTTGGTAAAGGTGGACACTTTTAAGAATGTTGCAGATGCATTGATGAATTTTGTGAGCACTCAGAAGTTCTCTTGGTGTAGAGAAATAATGGGTGTTGAAGAATTGGGCCAATGACTAATCTCTCTTATGGCCCCCTGCGGAAAGAAAACAACAAGTGGCAGAATGTTGGGTATGTGTTATATTCTTTCCACGACTAATCACACGCAGGGGGGGTAAGACGGGGGGAAATAGGCCCCCCATTGGGTTGGGCGCAATGCGGGGGTCACAGGGGGGGTGGTAGTCCCCCCTGTCGGGGTCCGGGGCAGCACCCGGGCAAAAAAATTTGGTCCTTAATTTCTGGTGGGTTGTCCGCGCCTATGGTTTTTTGCATGGTTTTGCATATGGTTTTGGGGTATGATGGTTTTTGGCCCCTGGTATTTTGTAGATCCGGTCAAGGGAACTACAGTTATGTTCTAATCTACAGTTAATGGATTAGGGTTTATGTATGCTTCAGCATGTATATATATGTGTTGTAACACTAAAAGGAATATAATGAAATATCAAGCTGGTCGTCTCGATTTGGGATCCAGGGGAAAATCTCTTTGTTTATCTGTTTTATGTTTTATGATCTCGCTATCGTTTATTTTTTGTTATAAAATTCATCTGTAGATAATTTCTGTTTTGGGGTTAAAACCTACAGGATTAAAACTATTAATCTTCAATCTTCTGCTTTAATCCTCTAACTTTGATCTTCTGTATTGCTGACTACACAGGTTGCTGGGATTAACTAATCTGGAGGGTTCGCTCATTCGACCAAAGAATGCTTCATAGACCAAGACATGGAATTCATCCCCTACTCTGTCACTTTTCACAATTTATTTGTGCTACAAGATCGTCACCCTATGCGTTTATGTCACCCTGGTGACCGTGGGAAACCTGATCAACACCGCCATTAAAACCTATAATCAACACTAAACATATTATAAAAAACCTGCGTATAGGGGTTTCAACTGCTTCGGAAGCTTGGTGAATGGTGGAGGAGCGATGAGGAAGAATCATGGTTGCACTGGAAAGAGGGTCGAAACCATGGCGAAGGGCAGAACCAGGATCGAATTCAAAATATAGCGCGGGAGTGCGTAGAGTGGTTTTATGAAAACCGTGAATGGTTTTCGCACGACCCTTGGGCAGTAAGTAGTTTTGCCCAGAGGAAGTGCGATTCCATACACTACACGACACCTGTCTTTAGGAAAACCACCAATATCACATTAATTTATAGTGTTAAACTCCAGGAGAAACAATTATGCGATATGTCGCTACAACCGTCGGATGAGGGGGATGAGATCCGACGGTGCAGATCGGGCGGGATGGAGAAACTGCACGGGCGGAGAGTGAGTGGGACCCATGTGGCGGCTTGTAACTGGTGGAGTCATTTTGAAATGGATGGTAGGCCCCAATGGATTTGGATCATCGAGTTGGATGGGGATCGTTAGATCTATAAGATCTACAGCGAAAATTGCATCGGGGCATCGTTATCATAGGTTGCGAAGGACGGGGGAACTCAGACACAGAGGATGCGATGATGGAAGGGCTGTTGAATCTGGGCGAATAGTCGACCAGGATGAAATCGGGGATCGGTGAGGAGATATGCTGGGGTATAAGGCACCAAGGAAACTTCGATGCGATAAGCGATGGGGGTTTAGTGCTCATCATTCGATCATTGAGAGAGACAGCTGAGATGTGATCGGACTCATTGCATCGGTGGAAACAAACACAAGGTGAGAAAGTGGACAAGGAGAGCTTGCGATGCGATGAGGCCTTAAGCGCTTGGTCATAGGGCATGGTTTCGTTAAAAATGAGGGGGCTAGGGCTAAGCCGAAAGGCGCTTAAGCCATGTTTGTTTGAAGAATGGGTTTTTAGCCTAAAAATTTGGGTTTTTTAGGCTTTTTTGGGGGTTTCGATAGGAAGGAAAAGGGGGCTTCAAAACTGATAAAGGAAATTTATTTGTTTTCAAGGGAAAAACGAAGGGTAAAAGGGGAATTTCATAGGTAATTGTAGGATAAAAAGGGTCAAAATGAGTGAATAAAATGATAAAAAAGGGGTTGTTTAGGGAACAATTTTGAAGGGGGCAGCAGGTGTAACTTGGTTTTCTTTTAATGAAACAGCAGTGAAGATTACTTGCAAAGTTCAAACAGCACAAGAATACTTCAATAATGTGCATTTTTTCATGAAAACAATCTCTTGAAGGCTTAGGACTTATTTTTCGCCATGATTTGCTCAGTCAAAAATTTACTAATGGCTAACAGTGGCTCCACTTGGGTATGGCAGCTCCTTGGAGGTGTCAAGAATCTTCAGAATTTCATCTCTGGGATGTTGACCTGTGCCTTTATCCATTGACAAATTTTCTTCTTTGATCATGCAGCTTTGAAAGATGATCAATATTTATATCAAACAAAGTTATTTCCCAAACAACTACCTACACAGCCTACTTTCTAACATTTTTTCTTTAGCAGGTGCATTTGGACTTGCAGATCTTGAACATCAACATTTTATTCTTTCCGAAAACAGGAAAAACTAATCTAATTCTACCCTTATTTCTTCCATGATTTTAGATTAGACTATTGAACTCATAAATTCTCTACCTATGCTACTATCTGCCAGGATTAGACTGTCTGGCAGATTTTATTCTCTATTTTTCTAAAATAGAAATTTAAACATAGCCAAACCAAGATTAGGTTGTCTGATTTGATGTGGCTCCATGGCATAAAAAACAAGCTGCACACAGACTTTATTTTTCAGAAATTTTAAAACAAAATTGTGAAGGCTTAAGATCTGAAAAAAATTTAAAACATCCTTCAATCTTTTTGTAGCTCTGATTTTGATCTTTTTGAGTTGTTCTTTTCTTGCTTTGGTTCATATTTTGAGCATATTAGAACCAATCTTTCATCAATCTTATAGGTTCATATTTTCAGTTTGTTTGAACCATTGTTTTATATCCTAATTTAATCTATTGATAAGCCAATATTAAACAGTTTGGCAAATCTTCTTTACTAACCTATCAGTAGGAAAATTAAAATCTATCTTAGTTATGATTAGGCTGTATGACTAAAATAACAGAGTTTTGATTTGGTAGTGGCATTTAAGCTTGCACACTTTCAGATTTTCTCTTTTTGGTATGTGGTTGTACCTTTCTTGTTTTATTTCTGCCCTCTTTTTCTTTTTCTATTGTATTTGTCTTTTCTCTTTCTTCAAATTGAAAAACAATATTATTTACAATGGATAAAAAGCCTTGAAAGTAAAATTTCGAGTCGATAGAAATAATGTTTGAGAACTACGCCATTAACAGGGACCCCCAAAGTATTCGACTCCATCCAATTCTTGCAAAAAAAAATGCATTGTTTCCAATAGCGAGTTGGATAAGATAAGGCCACTGCCATAAGTTATCAAATTTTCCATGTTTTCCCTTATCTTCTCTTCTTGAATCCCATTTCAAAACTTTATCACCAATTTTGAAACCAGTTTCCTTGGTTCTTTTGTCAAACAGACTTCTTGATGTTTTCTTGTAATTGTTGTGCTCAAATGTAGACCTCCTCTCTAGTTCGTTGTAAATGTATAGTCTTATTTATTCTTCTTGTTACATCATTATCTTCGATTGCACTTCCTAGATCAGCTTCATGACTTGGCACCCCTAAAGCTGGTTGGAAATATTGCATCGAGTTTCATAAACTATCTGCTAGGGAGATATTCCAATGGATTTTTTTAATGAGTCGGTCTGTCCGCCCATAAAGCATGTACTAGCTTATTGTGCCATGATTTCTTGTTATCTTCCGACAACTTCTTCATAATGTTTACCAGAGTTTTATTTGATGATTCTACAAGCCCATTACCTCGAGGGTAATAAGGTCATGGAATGACCCAATATGATCCGATATTTATGACGAGAACTCTACCATCTTTTTAGACCCAAATGCGAGCGACATTATCGGTTATGATCTTTCTAGGACGACCAAATCTAGACAAGTATATGGTTTTCAAGGAATGAGATGATGACTGAGTCCGTGGCATTCCTATAGGGGGATGGCTTCTATCCACTTGGTGAAATAATCATGTTTCTGTGAGGATCCGTCTATGTTGGGCAGATGAGGGAGGATGGATTTCCCCATTGAAGTCTAGACCCCCACTGTTGAAAAGGAGCTTCAACGGTTGATTGGTCACGGGGGTAAGGGAAGAAGTTTCCTTTTGCCTTCAAAGATTTGGCATTTGTGACAGAGCAATAATCATCTTATGGGAATCTTGAAAGAGAGTGGGCGAGTAGTAACTCGAGCTCTAAGGATTTTGTTGCTGATTGATTTCCAGTAGAGGTGACCTCCACATTCTCCTTCATGAAACTCATGCTTGATTTTATCTCGCATCATTCTCATGCAAAAATTTAAGCAATAATATACTAGCATTTTTCAAATATAAAAATTTATTCAAAATGCGGTAATTTACGACTCTTGACTTTAAAAATCTTGCCTTTGTTTTAGACAAACTAGGAGGAACATTGAGGTTGAGAAAAACATACAAAATGTCAGCATACCAAGATGAATTTAGAAAATGGTCTTCAATAATTGGAGTTAAAAACTCCTCATGTTCATCTAATGCATTAAACATGTTTATATCAAGAGCTTGGAAGTTAGATTCGACCCATCAATTTTGCTAGTCCTTGACCCTTTATGAGTTTAGTGGGCTTGATTTCTAAATCATACTCTAAAATTACAGTAATCCACTTTCCTCTTTTTTCCATCTTGATCTTGGGTCAATATGTCTTTCACCACTAAATGAGGCACAAATTCTATGATGTGGGAATGTAGGATGTAAACTCTAAAGTCTTTTAAGGTTTTTACTAAGGCAAAAGGCTTGTTTTTCCATTATGTTGTACTTTAGAGGTGCATCTCTTAATGCCTTGTTGAAAAATGCAATGGGTCTGCTCTTGTCCATTCAAATTTTTTTCTACAATAGGACAAAGCGACTACGTGTGTTCCCGATGCAAATGAAAAAATGAAGAAATCTTTGGAAAAAATTAGGACTGATAAGAACTGGTGTTTTGGTGAGTGCTTATTTTACTAGTTCAAATTATTTCTTTTCTTATAAGGTCCATTTGAATCCTTCTTGTTTCTTGAGCATGTTTGTTATGTTTCTAAGGAGTTCAGACTCAGATTGGGTATGAACCTTCTCAAGAAATTAATCTTTCCAATGAAGGAGCGAGCAAGTGGGAGCCATGTGGCAGCTTGTAAGCTGGTGGAGTCATTTTGAAATGGATGGTAGGTCCCGATGGAGTTGGATCATCGGGTTGGATGGGGACCGTTAGATCTATAAGATCTACGGTGGAGATTGCATCGGGGGCATCATTATCGGAGGTTGAGAAGGATGGGGGAACTTGGACACGAGAGGATGCGATGATGGAAGGGCCATCGGATGCGGGGTGAACGGACGGGCCGGGATGAAATCGGGGGATCGATGAGGAGAGACCCTAGGGCATAAGGCACTAGGGAAACTGCGATGCGATAAGCGACGAGGGTTCGGTCTTTGGTTGTCCGATCATTGAGAGGGATGGGCTGAGATGTGATCGGACTCATCGCATCGACGGAAACAAACACAAGGTGAGAAAGTGGACAAGGAGAGCTTGCGATGTGATGAGGCCTTAAGCGCTTGGTCATAGCGTGTGGTTTAGTGAAAAATGAGGGGGGCTAGGGCTAAAGGTTGAAAAGTGCTTAAGCCACTGTTTATTTGAAGAATGGGTTTTTAGCCTAAAAAGTTGGCTTTTTTAGGATTTTTTAGGGGGTTCCGATAGGAGGGAAAAGGGGGCTTCAAAAGTGATAAATCAAATTTATTAGTTTTGAAGGGAAAAAACGAAGGGTAAAAGGGGATTTTCGGAGGTAAATGTAGGATAAAAAGGGTCAAAATGAGTGAATAAAATGATGAAAAAAGGGGTTGTTCGAGGGAACAATTTTGAAAGGCAACGAGATTGTAACTTGGTTTTCTTTTAATGAAATAGCAATGAAGATTACTTGCAAAGTTCGAACTACACAAGAATACTTCAAGAATGAGTAGTTTTTCATGAAAAAAAATCTCTTGAAGGCTTAGGACTTATTTTTTTTCCGAGCATTTGCTCAGTCAAAAATTTACTGATGGCTAATAGTTTCAAAAGGTCTTTTTAAGGAAAATGAAGGATAAATGGAGGGAAAGAAGCCCTGTTTGAAAAGGGGAAATGATCTGTGAGGATAAGAATGGAAATAAGTGAAAATGGATAGAGGAGATGAAGGTGAAAATGGTGTACATAGCCTGAAAAACAGGTTTCTTTTTTTAATTAGCGGGTAATCTCTTAGGAGGCATAGATGAAGATTTTAGTGAAAGCGATAGATTTACGATAATTAAGGTAGTGATATTTCTAAAACTACGTAAGCTTTTCTCATAAAATATTGTTTTTTGAAAATCTAAAGACTCATTTAGCCATCATTAGATATAACAAATTTTATAAATGGCTAACGGGGAGAAACATATACGTAGCATTTGCACAACGCGGAGGGATTCATCGCTGCGTAGGCCCGGAAAGGGCATCACGAGAGGCGACAGGGAGGCCATCGGTGCTTATACAATCCAAACGGAGGCACCGCGATGCTCGTGTCACCAAGTCTGGGGTTACACAACCCTCTCCCCAGGGAAGTGCGAGGGGCACTAGCGAGTTAGCGGTAGCCGACGTAGAGGACTTTAGAGTAGTGTTGGGGTTTCTAAAGACAAAAAGTGATTAAGTTCTCTAAATCCAATTTGAGCGTGTGAATCGATCAGTTTTTTGTCTCCGAAAGCGGGGTATTGCTTCAGATTTTTTGTTTTCCCCTGTCCGGTTAACTAGTAAGGTGCCCATATTTTTTTGTACTTAGAATATTCTTAATAATATAAACCCTCCAGGAGCCAAAAGATTGGTTTTCCCGGATTGGGTTTTTCCCGGGGACAATTGTCTCGAAAATATTATGTGTCACTTTGTCTATGTGGATGTATTCAGTTTAGATGCGTATCTATGATTAAATGTTAATGTTTTTACTTCGATGTTAATGCTAAAATTTTAGATTAATAAATTTATTAAGTAGGAGAAGTATAACCATATTTAACAATAGGGTTTATGGATAAGTAATATTCAAAAAAAATTTCACATGGTATCAAAGGGATTGCGAGATCTAGTTGAATCATCAACAAGAAGAGTGAATAATCCTTGTTGCGAAAAGAAAAAAAATTCGTAGAAAACCATACCAGAGAGGAAAAATTTACGAGCGGAGGGAAGCAAAGCCATGTAGAGGCCGTAGTGATGCGGGTTTGAACTCTTCACGTAGTGCCCACGTATTTACTATGCAGAGGCAATGTAGAGATAGCATTGGGACTATCTACTCATGTAGAGGCCGGCTAGGGTGATGCGATCCGAAGATGTTGTTGTTTCGGAGAGTCGAAGAAAATCTGCAGAGCTTCGGTAGTTGATGGTGGGGTTAAAATTTTTGAAGGTGCGGAAATTAGCTCTTGAGCACTAGTTGACAAAGAGCGTGAGGAGAATAGCTTCTCAAAGGCTTTCGACAAAATAAATCACGTAGTTTGATTAGAGCATCGAAGAGAGATGATTCGTTGTGATTTGGTAGACTTCCAAGAGAGGAGGTCGGTTTTCGGAGGGAGAAAAGGGTGTCTTTCTCGCCGAGGACCCTAAATGCGAGTCTCTAGCATAGAGAGAACGATTAGTTCCGACGAGAATTCTGTTGAGCAAATGGCACCTCATAGACTACATGATCCGGATAGATTGGATGGCCTATCCAACTTTGCAATCTAGAAGGCCAAAAATCCTGGTAGTCATGGAGGCATACGGTACGAGGGAGCATGTAGAGAAAGTCCCGGCCATGTTGACCGAGTGCGGATCTCCTAAGGAAGCATGAAGAAGCGGCGATACTTTCCAAGCGCTTCATAATGGATGAGGATAAGGATCATGTTGTACCACACATAGCTAAAAAATAAGACGACTAATGAGATGTGGAAATCCTTAACCGCCTTATATTAAGGAAGATCTTTCCAGGAGGAAAATTCTTCTAGAGAATCAAATGAGGTTATTATTAATGGCCAAGGGAGAAGAGATTGAACACTTCGTTTTTAGATTACAGAGCGATCGGGGATTAGTTGATTGTCATGGGAGTGAAAGTGGAGCATGATTTGATGGTAAGGACCGCACTCAATACGGTAATAGAGGACTAGGAAAATTTGTCCAAAGTATCTTGGGAAGAGCAAACCTTCCCAAGTCGGGACAGATATGTAGGTGATCCGCCCTCAAGAAGAACTCCATCAATTCGCTAATAGACGAGTACAACACCGAGATCAAGTAAATTAAAGAAGGAAGAGGAAGAAGATGTAGCCTTGGCATCAAAGAGGTAGCAAGGGGGGAAGAATCATGATCTATCAAAGATCAAGTGTTTCTAGTGTGATGAACAAAGACATTTCACCGAGCAATTGTCCTCGAAGAAGAAGGACAAGGAAACTTCTACCTCCCGAAAGGTCGTTGTGGTGAACGATGGCTCCGAAGATGACATATCCATGAGAAATCATGAACAACGAAATTTGGGTGACATGGATCTATAGAGAAACTACAAAGTGGTGGCGGGATCCTTGAGTAGTCCAACTCTTGGATCACATCCATGCTATGGGAGCCTTAAGACATCGAGTGGGACAATTGGAGTAGTGGGTGCAAAGATTCATAGATGAAGCATAGGCCAAGATAGATACTAAGATAGAGTAGCACGAGAGAATATGTAGCACGAGTGTAGTAGGGTAGATTAGAGGGGCTTATGTGACTTCAAAGCTCGCGTAGTGCGGTGGGCCGGATTACGTAGAGAAAAGTTGCGACAATGTAGTGGCTTCGGGAGGACGAGCGCGGAGCGATGAGTCGATGGAGCTTCAATGATGAGGATGCAACCCAAGCCCGACTCGTCTGTCAAATATGTGCAATATTTTTTCGGGTTTCTTCTCTCAAACGAATCGAGTTGGAGTGCGACAGATTGAGAGGGAGTTGCGGTACAAATGTGGTAGTGGCGGTGGCGGTGTCATGGGTAGTAGTACGGGAGAGAAACAACGATGCAGGTGATGAAGGGAAACGACAAGCATCACCACGAAGATCCACACCGGATATCGGTTCGGAGCTTCGGGGTGAAGCGGTGTTATGCTAGAGCACTTTCCTCGCTAAGAGGGAGTGTTGAGATTTTGTGGTGTTGGCCCGACTTTCGTATATGCTCTAGCTCCCAAACTTTGTGGAGGGACTAGAGTACATGAGATCTCCAAGATACAAAAATGGATTTGAGAAATTCCATCACGGTTTGAGAGAAAATTAATTAATTAATATTTTTAATTAAGGACCCTAAGTCTAACTTAGGAAAATTAAAAAAATATTAAAGGTAATTAATTTAAACATGTGATGGAAATGACTTAAGTCACATGAGATCAATATTTATTTTTAATTTTAGCCAGTCAAATCAAGATTCGATCATGATTGTTGGTTTCCCAATGAGAAAATTATAAAGGAAATGCTTGGGGGCCAATTGGAGTACACACACATGGAGGCGAGCATCGAGACTAATTTGGAATTCTAGGGTGTTGTTTGCTAATAATTTCCATAAGTGCTTTAGTTGCGGTGAGGGGTAGTATTAGCTAAGGGCATGATTTGATCCCATAGCCGAGAGTCGACGAAAGAGGTAAATAAGCGAGAGTTAGAGCGGTGCGAGAGGAGCAACAGTCGCGCAACGTAGAGGGCTTCGGTGCTACATAGGGCCCTGCAAGGGTAGCGCGAGAGGTGGCAGGGGAGGCCGTCGGGGCTTATGCGGTCCAAGCGAGAGGCTACGCGGGGATTGTATCACCCACTCTAGGGGTTACACAACCCTCTCCTAAGAAACACAGGGGCACCAACGGGCTAGCAGAGTTGACACGGAGGGCATCGGGGAGTAGCACTAGGGTTTTTGAAGACAAAAAAGGAGGCTGAGTTCAGTAAATCCTATTTGAGGGTGTGAATCGGTCCGAGTTTTCTATCTCTGGATCTAAGATATTGTTGCATATTTTTTTTCTCTATTGGGTTAACCAAGTAAGGTTCCCATATTTTTTGTACGTAGAAACTACTTAATAATATAAACCATCCGAGCAAACCGGAAGATAGGTTTTTCCCGCATTGGGTTTTTCTAGGGACAATTGTCTAGAAAATACCTGTGTGTCACTTTGTCTATGTGCATGTATTCATTTTAGATCTATATTTGTGAAGAATTTTTTAATGTGCTTACTTCAATGTTAATGCTAAAATTACATATTAATAACTTAATTAAGTAGGAGCGAGTATAACACTATTTAACGATGAGGGTTTCTACATAAGTAATATTCGAGAAATTTTCACGAGAGAATTCTTGACCAATCGAGATAGCCTCAAAGAAGAATGAATCCAAATCTTAGGGAAATTGTAAAAGAAGAACTACAAAAAATTTTTTTAATGTAAACTTTATTTATCTAATATCGGACAATCAATGGGTTTCACCTTTAGTAATTGTCCCTAAAAAAGAATGGAAAATGGAGAGTGTGTATTGATTATAGGGAGCTGAATAAAGCTACTTTAAAATATCACTTTCCATTACCTTTCTATAGATCAAGTTTTAGATACACTAGTAGTGAAGAAATATTTTTCATTCTTGGACGGTTTTAGTGGGTGTAATCAAATTCAAGTAACACCCAAATATCAAGATAAAACAACCTTTACCTATCCATGGCGAACTTATGCTTACCGAGTACTTCCTTTTAGATTATGCAATGCGCCTACAACATTTCAAAGAGTAATATTAGGTATTTTCTATGATTTAATTCATGACTTGTGTGGAAGTGTATATAGATGATTTTACAATCTATGGAAATTATTTTGAAGAAGCCCTTGAAAATTTGGAAAATGTTCTCATAAGATGTAAGGAACAAAATCTCTCATTAAGTCATGAAAAAATGTTTTATGATGTTTAGTGAAGGAATTGTTTTAGGAAACCATATTTCGAGAAATGGAATTAAGGTGGACTCATCTAAAGTTGAAGTTATTTCCAAATTAGCAATCCCAATTTTTCAAAAAAAATGTTAGGATTTTTCTTGGTTCTATAGGATACTACGGAAGATTTATAGAAAACTTGACAAAAAATTCATCTCCACTCTTCAAATTTCTCATGAAGGATTGTGAATTTATTTGGAACCCACGAGTGCCAAAAGGAATTTGAAACCTTGAAAGGAAATATTTATGAAGCTCCCATCTTAAGAGGACCAAATTGGAAATTACCTTTTCATATCACAACTGATGCTTCGAGAGACAACTACGGGAGTTGTATTAGGACGAAAGACTTGACCCCTTATGCCATCTACTATACAAGTAAGAATTTGACTCAATGAAAGTTAAATTATATTGTTACTAAAAAGAGTTTCTAGTCGTTGTCCATGCTATTAACAATTTCGAGACATTACATCATTTGGCTATGAAACTTTCATTCACACAGATCATTCTAAAATTATATATATAATTAATAAATCTATCACTAATGGCATAATCACAAGATGCTTACTATTATTGCAATAATTTAATATCACCATTTTAGATTTACTTGGAAAACAAAACAAAGGTGTTGACTTTTTTTGTCTAGAATTCAAAATTATAATAATGATATACCACGGTAGAAAATAGTTTTCCACGATGAATATCTTTTTGCAATATCTACTAGATCTCCATGTTTTTCATACATTGCTAATTACTTAGCCACAAGAAAACTACCATCATATTTGTTTCGTAGAGAAAAGAGGAAGATAATTCAAATGAGTGCATCTTATTCATGCATAAATGAGGAATTATACAAGACAGTCTAGATCTCATCATTAGAAGATGTGTACGAGAGGATGTAATACCCGAGATATCGAAAGCATGCCATGATGAGCCATGTGGAGGACACTTTGTCGACAAGAGGATCGCCTACAAAATCTTTTTTCTTGGGATATTATTGGCCCTCCATTTTTAAGGATTCCAAGGAATATGTTAAAAGATGTGACAATTGTCGGATAATGGAGAAACACTGTTCTTTCGGATGAAATTCCCTTACAACCACGGGTACTCATCGAACCCCTTGAAAAATGGGCTCTGGATTTTTTTTGGACCAATCAATCCACCATCAAGACAAAAGAGGTATATTCTTTACGCACTAATTATGTCACTAAATGGGTAGAAGCTAAAGCACTTTCCTTTGCTAATGAAAATGTTGTAGTTTCATTTTTTTAAAGATATTTTTACTTGTTTTTGGTGTCCCAAGGGAAATTATGACGAGATCAAGGAACTCATTTTATATCCATAATGGTGCAAAATATCATGGAAGAGTAAAAAAAATATAGAATAGGAAATCCACTCCATACCATCAACATGCAAATGGACAAGTGGAATCTACTAATAAAGTGATTGAAGAAATCCTCACAAAGACTATACATTTGCATAGAAGGGATTGGGCGAGAAAAAGCTTCCCGAAGCTTTATGGGCCTACCATACTACATGGATAAACACAATAGGACATACTCCCTATGAACTTGTTTATGGGAAGAAATTCATGTTTCCAATAGAGTTCCAAATAAAGACCTTCAAAACAACGATCAAATTGGGACTTGACTTGTAAAAAGCACAAAGGCATAGAATGGAACAACTCAATGAGCTTGATGAAATAATACAAGATGCGAGTTCAAAAGACAAACCTAGTTAAGCAACGAGAGATCTATATGGCATGAAAAATACATTAAAGAGAGAAAATTCCAAGCATGAGATTGGGCACTTCTTTTGACTCAAAGTTCAAATATTTCCAAGGGAAGTTTCAAATTCATTGGCTTGGTCCTTATGATATTGAGAGAGTCTTTGATAATGGAGCGAGTTAGGATTAGAACTATTGATGAAGAAAAGGTTCATCTCCTTGTAAATGGACATCGACTAAAGTTTTATCATAAGCCATTGACAAAAGAGGAGTTTGTCAAGATTTTCCAAGATAATGTTGATATGAAGTAGGTTAAGAAGAATCTTTCTTCTTCCCCAACTTAGTCTTCTATTTATTTTCATATTAAAAAAAAATCAATATGAAAATGAAATATATATATATATATATATATATATATTATTAAAAAAAATTATGTAAGTATGAAAACCAATCATTGATTAGCATTCTTATATGGAAAATATAATGTCAAAATCATAATTTTTTCCGACATCTTACATTTTTTCATTCCAATTCTAAAATCCCGAATTCTTTGCATTTCCCTTTATTTTTTTAGAGAATAAAGTATAGCTACTGGAATTGTTGAAATTCTGCGACTCTTATACATTTTTGCAGATCCCGGATACAACATGACCTTTTGACAAAAGAAGATGAAGACTATACGAAAGATCATACTTGAAGAATGTCTTGGAGAATACACGAAGAACAAAGACAAGAAGAAACAATTAAAGGTTAGCTACATCCAAGGTATGCAAATAAAATTTTTTATTTAAATAATAATGCGCAAACATTGATATATGGATTAGATGATCATATACTCGCCAGCTAAAATTTCATCATTAAAAAGATCGATTATGCCAAAACAAGATATAATCTCATGATTCACCACCAAAACCTCATCATGATCTCCCCAATGATCAAATTGGATCTCATTGATTAATGATCTAAAGCAGTAATTTCTCATTTTGAAACCCCACTCATGCTCTTAATAACCACCGAAACCTCACTCATTCACTCATTTACTTTCACGTCTGTACCATTCCACAAAATAACTCATCCGTGTTTCCAAAGCTCAATCTGCAAACCCTCAATTCACGAGTCAAAATAGGCACCCTTGAAGGTGAAACTCTCGGAAAGTTATGGGTGCGATTGTGAGAACAAAGCCACTAAGAAAGAATTTTATGGAAGGATATTTCAAAATCAAGGAAATGTTGCAAAAATCACAGTGAGCTTAGATTTGTGGAGAAATTCGATGGATTTTATAAAGAAATCACTAAATCTTTTGCTAGGGCCTTTGATGGAGTAGAAGTTGAAATCGGTGACATCAAGTTTACGATCCACGGAATCCTTCATGGAAGAGGCTACTAGATTACCGAAGACGAGAGAGAAATATGGTTTTAAAAAATAGAGGAATCAATGGAGAAGAATGAAAAAAGCTTATTAAAGAACCCGTGGGATGGACACTAGCATTTTTAAAAAAGGGAATTCCTAGCACAAATATTAAAGGAAAATGGAGAAATACGATGTTGATAATTCGAAATGTATTACTTGTGAAGGAAGGTTTGGATGAATGTCCTTTTACCATGCTAGGTGATTAATATTTTTTCTTGAAAATAAGGAGATAAATCTTCCATAATTTTTCCTAAATAGCTTGAGGGAAGATGGCGAGAACTGTTCAAAAGAGAATTCAATTCATAGATAATACAATGTATCATCATGTATTAATAAAAAAATCTTATTGAATTTCATTTAAAAAATATTAGAAGATAATTGGGAAAATTTATTAATACGAAATCATTTCCAAGAAAAATAACGAGGGAACAACATCACTAATAATAAAGGAAAAAGAGGCGAGGAAAAAGAAAAGTTGAAAGACTCATTGAGGATGAACATCCATCCTAAGGGACAGATCAAAAGATGAAATTCCTATTCCAAAGTTGTTTTTAAAAGTCAAGAAACAAATCGATAAAAAAGAAAAGAAGGAAACATGAAAGTAAAAAGAACAAATCATAAACACGGAAAAGTCAACAACTTCAAATCCTCCACGACAGGTAAGAATAAGTTCTAGACTTAGAAAAGCACCAAAAATCCACCTTCGAAGTAATTGAACTTGTTGATTTAGAAGAATATCTCGAGGTTCCATCACCTACTATTGCTTCACCCACACGGGATCCAAACTCGAAGAAATCCATAAATTAATCCAGTTTAGTAGAAAATTTATGACTATATTGATTCTTTAGAAAGAATAAATGCGGGGAAAGACATCAAGTTTTGAAGAACAACCTTCTATTCCACAAGAACCTCTAGTAAATACTTTGAAACCAGAAATTTTTTGAACTAAAGACACTAAATAGGAATATCAAACGAGGGCATGAAGCTTTAAAGATACATAATCAAATTGAGAAGACCATCAATGATAATAATCTCCTACATTTGGGATTGTGGTTAAAGAAGAACAAAAAATTTGAAAAAAGAATAATAAAACATATCGAGCAAATAGGTCATGAACTTGAAGTATAAACTTCTAATGAGGAAACCAAGGGTAGCAGTGACCTCAAATAAGTGAAAGAAGATGAAGTTATATGTCCCGGCGGAAGAATCATAACATACGCAGATGACAAGATGAAGACTCGCAATTTTTTTATTTGCATGAGGACATGCAATGGTCTCCTAGTGGGGGGTATGTTGAGCCTCAAGGCTGCACTCAATTTTGACATCCATTTCACTACCTTTTCCTCCTTTTTTGTCAAACTCCATAAGCTCAAGAAGTATTGATTTTCACATTTTCAGCTGGTAAGGTACATTAATTATCTCTTTTTCATATTTTAAATGTTTCTTATTATTTGAATAAAACTTGTATTTAGCTACGGAAATTCATGCAATTTCCACAGCCTAATCTTCATCTCTATAGCCACCACCATGGTTTAACAAAGTTCGAAGAATGAATGAAGGATCGAAGTACATGAGAAGTTGGGAAATGATACATTCATGGATTTTATCCTATCTACTTGTCCAAAATCGAGAATGAAAGCACCTATAATTGTGGTCAAAGGGTCGGTCAAAACAAAGAGACCGAAACAAGCGAGCAAGAAGATAAAGCTTCACAATTTTCTCTCCACGTAGAAAATCGTGAAAGAAAAAAAAAATCAAATTTGTATTTAGATTTTTATGCATAGTTTGATTACTCTCCAAAGGTGTGATAGCCTCAAACATTTAATTCAACTCTGTTATAAATATTGGTTTGTGTAAACCTGAAACAAGCTCGATTTTATTGTAAGATTGCCATACATTAAAACTCTATTTTTATCAATCAAAGGAGAAGGTGTTTCTGGAATCATCGATGTGTAGTTAGTTGCGAATAAGTTCAGAACCATCCTGTTTTGGAGGGCCCCTACAAAAAAGATGTTTAGTTGTTTAGTTTTATGTCATTTCGTAGTTTAATTTCTTATGTTTTTTGTTGTGTTTTCTGCATAGATAGATGCTCTTTTTATTTGGTTTTCTGACGCAACAACGTTGAAAGTCAGCCCCAAGGAGAGCTGGTCAATTGAGACGTGGCTCAGTCCTCATTTCCCTTTGAAACCTCGTTCTTCACTCCACGTGGTCTATTTTCTTTTTATTTTATTTATCAATTTCAAAGAAATTGGCAAATAAACTTATTCACATCTCTCGAATGTTATATTATATTTCCCGACATATATATTTTCCCTGCATACTATAACCAATATTAAATCTTCGGCAATTAACTATATAATTGGACCTTATATTAAAAATCAACGCTTTCCAAATAAATGACTCGTAAACAGACCTTGGCTCTGGGTCCCGCCTCCACAATCAATAGCCAATCAAATGTATGCCCGTACCTTAGGTTAAATTCTATGCATCTTCTTTGTGCGACCACCATCCGATGACTCTGTGCCAGATCGATGGCTCTCAACGATATCGCTCGGCATCCTCATACTAACTTTAACGTGCGATGAGAATATGGAAAGGCGGTTTGGCTCGGGTCCACTTCGCCACGTGTCGATTCCTCTACGGAATCGCTCCCCCGTTAGGAATTACCACTTCTTCACCGAAAGCGGTGTGATATGGGCAATCCACTTCCGCAATTCCACTTGTGGTTTTGGAACAGTTCTTAATCAGGGCTCACGTGGGGTTGAGCTATCCTTTTAATTCGTTAACTCAGGTCAAGGTCCCGATATCAAACAAATCCATCCCATTTTAAATCGGGAATTCTACCATTCAAACAACGTTCGCGACCATGGTTCCTCTGCACAGACCCCGCCTGCGGGTGGTGTTAATCCAACAGGTTTTATCCAATTAAATTTAAGAGAAATAATGGACCGAGGGATACATAACCTATACGGTAGGTTAATTCAACAAATATATATATATATATATAGATATACAGAGTCCAATCACTTCACAGTTAAACCAATTTCTTCACAAATAATGACACAAGATAGTTAGATACTCAACAGAAATCGAAATTCATTTAACTGGAAGCAGTGCATAGATTTATTGCAGGAACCTCTCGTCCTTTGGCTCTCTCTTCTCTCTACTCTAATACATCTGAGGGATTACATTTATATACATGAACATATGTCCTTTCGATTCCTCTGTGAGGACCGTTATGGTAACTCAAGAGCATAATTACAATTATTCGAAAACTAAAACATGACAGATGAACTAACCATTCAACTTCTACAACTCTAACTGATCTAATAATACAAACAGCTGAGTTATTGACACCTAGCTGTTACAATTCGAATATTTTCAAACCCTCCTAGCCACAACATGTGGACAAAACTCCTACATTACTGGCCAGTGTCTAATGCCCCTGCATCAGACTCCCGAGGGCAATTTTTCTTCATGGGCTCCTGTCCATGAGCTCCTCCACTGATCTTCCTATCTTCTACAACATTTCTTCAGTCATCCAAGTGGCATCTTCCTTTGGCTTATCCTTCCATTTGATCAAGTACTGAAATTACTCTTGTCCTCTGGTCCTTCTGAACACTCTTTTGTCCAATATTTTCTCTGGTTGCAATGGCTGCGCTGGAGGTAGCTGTTCCCTCCACTCAATTTGTTCCTTGTCTACTGCTCTTTCTTCTGCACCATCATCTTCATACTTGTACAAATCTGCAACATTAAAAATGGGAGATATTCCAACATCAAGAGGTAATTCAATCTCATAATCATTTGTAGAAAACTTCCTAAGTATCTTGCATGGCCCAATATTTTTGAACTTCAATTTGTTGTATTGCTTCTTTGGGAATCTCTCCTTTCTCAAGTGTGCCAAAACCTGATCTCCTACTTCAAAGTGAACTTCTTTTCTGCTCAAGTCTTCTCTGCTTTTGTATCTGATGTTGCTGCCTTGTAGTTGTTGTTTCACTTGTTCATGTATGGCCTGGATCTCTGAAGCAAATTCTTCACCATCAGCACTTCTTAGCTCTGCCTTTCCCAGGTTTCTTAACTCTGATATTCCTCTGGGGTGCATTCCATAAACAATATGAAATGGACTCTGCCCTGTGCTCTTGTTCGGTGAGTCATTATATGCATATTCTGCCTGGGGAAAAATATGATCCCACTACTTGCGATGCTCTCTTGCAAGACTTCTCAATAAATTTCCCAAACTCCTATTCACTACTTCAGTTTGCCCATCAGTATGAGGATGATAAGCTGAGCTGAAACTCAGTTTGGTACCAAGTTTCTTCCACAGTGTCCTCCAAAAATGTCCCACAAATCTAGTGTCTCTGTCTGAAACAATACCCTTGGGCAACCCATGCAATCTAACAACTTCTTTGAAGAACAAGTTAGCAACATGGGTGGCATCACTAGTTTTATAGCATGGAATAAAATGTGCCATTTTGGAGAATCTATCCACTACAACAAAGATTGCATCATTCCCTCTCTGAGTCTTGGGAAATCCTAGAACAAAATCCATACTCACCATGTCCCAAGGCCTGTCTGGAATAGGTAAGGGAGTGTACAATCCTGCATTCTGGCTCCTTCCTTTAGCATATTGACAGATTTTGCAATTCTTCACAAACTTGTCTAATTCTGCTCTCATCTTGGGCCAGTAATAGAAGTGACTCAGCTGCTCATAAGTCTTATCAGTACCAAAGTGTCCAGCAATTCCACCACTATGCTTCTCTTTGATCAAGTTTTCCCTCATGGAACATCTTGGTACACACAGTTGGCTTCTTCTGAATAATAAGTCCTCCTGCAGGAAATAATCCAGCCATTGGCTTCTATCTGCTAAAACGGGGTTATTACATGCCTCAAATGCTTCCTTAAAATCTGGGTCTATTTTATACAATTATTTTAGAAAACCAAATCCTACAACTTCAAAATTTGTTTCTTGAACAAGCATGTGTCTCCTACTCAAAGCATCAGCTACTTTATTGGCTTGGCCAATTATATGTTTCAAAACAAAATTAAAAATTTGGAGATACTCAACCCATTTATCATGCTTATGTTTCAACTTGGGCTGCTGTATAATATACTGCAAAGCATGATTGTCAGAATACAATACGAATTCCCTGGACATCAAGTAATGTCTCCATTTCTTCAGTGCCTGAACAATTGCATAGAATTCCTTCTCATAAGAGGAATACTTTCTTCTGGTGTCATTCAGCTTTTCACTAAAATATTCCACAGGCCTATCATCCTAACTCAACACAGCTCCAATGGCCTCTCCACTGGCATCACATTTTACTTGAAATGGTTTTGTAAAATCAGGTAGAATCAAAATAGGCTTCTCTGTTATCTTTTGCTTCAAAAGTTGGAAATTTCTTTCTACTTCAGCAGTCCACTTAAATGGTTGTTTTCTCTTCTTTATTGTCTTAATTATGGGTGCATTTATCTTACTGAAGTTTCTTATAAACTTTTTGTAAAAACTAGCAAGTCCATGGAAACTTCTTACCTCAAAAACATTCCTGGGTGAAGGCCACTCCACAATTTCCTTAACCTTTTCTGGGTCCATCTTCAATCCTTCCGCAGAAACAACAAACCCCAATACACCAACTCTTCCTTCATGAATGAGCATTTCTTCAGATTTATCAGCAGTTTCTCTTGGTGCAGCTTCTTCAAGACATGATTAAGATGCCTTAAATGTTCTTCTCTAGTTCTGCTGAAAACTAATATATCATCCAGATACACTATCACAAATTTACCAATGAATTCTTTCAATACTTCATTCATAAGTCTCATAAAAGTGCTTGGTGCATTTAACAACCCAAAAGGCATTACCATCCATTCATACAGTCCTTCATTTGTCTTAAAAGAAGTTTTCCACTCATCACCCTCTCTTATTCTAATCTGATGGTATCCACTCTTCAAATATATCTTTGAGAAATATTTAGCACCACTCAAACAATCCATTAAATCCTCAATTCTGGGCAAAGGGAATCTGTACCTGATTGTGATCTTATTAATTTCTCTGGAATCAGTACACATCCTCCAGCCTCCATCTTTCTTTGGGCTCAATACTGTTGGTACTGCACATGGACTCAAACTTTCTCTGATCAGCCCCTTGTCCACCAACTCCTGTACTTGTCTCCTGATTTCCTCATTTTCCTTGGGAGTCATTCTGTAGGCTACCTTATTTGGCAGATTTGAACCAGGGATAAAATCTATCTGATGACTGATCTTTCTCACAGGTGGCAGCTCATCAGGTAAATCATCCACAACAATGTCACAGTAATTGTCTAACATCTCTTGTATCTCTACTGGTAAATCAGAAATCTTTGTAGAAGTAAGAACTACTTTGGGTTTGCAAACTAAAGCAAAAATTACCTCTTCTTCTTCTATCTACTGTAGATATTCCTTCCCCCTCAGCAACAAGTTCTTTGGATCAATCACTCTGCTGGATGGCTCTCCTTCCTCCATGGGTATCAATGTATGATGTACCCCATCCTTGAAGAACTTGTAAGTGTTCTTCTTGCCATCATGCACCGCTGCTTTTTCAAACTACCAAGGTCTACCCAGCAGTATATGACACACATCCATGGGAATTACATCACACAGGACCTTATCTTTATATTTGCCCATTTGCAGCTCTATCTCACACTGCTCTTTTACAACCAATTGGTGCCCTTTATGCAGCCAGGACACCCTGTAGGGAGTTGGATGCTCCCTTGTCTTCAACTTCAACTTTTCTATTACCTTAGTGGAAACCATATTGTATGTGCTGCCACTATCAATGACTAACTGGCAGCATTTCCCTTGGACTTTGCATATGCTCCTAAACAAAGTCTTCCTTTGTGCAGGCTCAGTGACTTCTTTGGCTTGCTTCAACAGGTCCTTATTTACCACTAAGGATTCTCCCCTCTCTGGAAGAATTTCTTCTTCAATTTCTGCCTCTTCTCCAGCCTAGGAAACAACAACATTCCTTGGGCTAGCACCCACATTCTCTGGACACTCATAGTGCTTCTGTCCCACTTGCTAGCATCTATAACACCTCAATTCTCTACCCCTGCCTCTGTCTCTGCCTCCTCTTTCTTTTCCTCTGTAAGAACCCCTTCTGCCCCTTGCATCATCCTCTATAGATGCATTCTCAGGTGAGCTAATGTTAGCTCCATCCCTGGGTGTAGTAGGCTTTCCTCTACCACCCTGACTTCCCTTTCCACGGAAAGTACCTCTCTTCTTGGCAGACTGTTTCCTTAGGAGTTTCTCCTCTGCTTTCAAGGCCATCTGATAGGCCTCTTCCATTGTCTTAGGAGACAGGAGACCAATCTCATCTTGGATCTCCAGCTTGAGACCATTCACATATCTGGCAGTCTTTTCTGGTGTGTCTTGGAATTGCCCAGCCCTTATGCTTACTCTGTAGAATTCCTCTGTGTATTCCTTTACTGTTAGCAACCTATGTCTCAGGTTCTGCATTTTCTTATACAATGTCAGCTGGTAATCACTAGGAAATAATTTACCTTTTAATTTAGCCATCATCCTAGTCCAGCTCTTGATAGGTTTCTTGCCAACTCTCCTTCTTTCTGCCTGCACTCCATCCCACCAAAGTGCAGCATGTCCTTTCAGCTTTGTTACTGCAAAATTTACCTTCTTATCTTCACTTATTTCTTCATAATCGAAGCATTTTTTCATTTCATTAATCCAGTCTACTAGTTCTTCCAGATTCAATCCCCCTGCATAACTCGATACTTCAATTCTGGGCTTAACTGCAGACCCCAGAAAAGTTCTAAGGAGTCTCATGTCAGGAGGAATTTCAACATTTTATTCTGCTTCTTCTATCTCAGGTTCGCTGATGTCTTCAGGATCTCTGGTCTGCCTTCGCTCTATGACATCCATTCTGGCCTCGACCCTCTGCAACATCCCCAACACTTCAGCGTTGGCAACAGGCCTCCATCTGCCAGCACCTCTACCAACTCGGATTGCCATGTCAGCAAAAACAACTTCAGACAACAGCTCTGATACCACAAATGACGCAACAACACTGAAATTCAGCCCCAAGGAGAGATGGTCAACTGAGACGTGGCTCAGTCCTCGTTTCCCTTTGAAACCTCGTTCTTCACTCCACGTGGTCTATTTTCTTTTTATTTTATTTATCAATTTCAAAGAAATTGACAAATAAACTTATTCACAACTCTTGAATGTTATATTATATTTCCCGACATATATATTGTCCCCGCATACTATAACCAATATTAAATCTTCGGCGATTAACTATATAATTGGACCTTATATTAAAAATCAACGCTTTCCGAATAAATGACTCATAAACAGACCTTGGCTCTGGGTCTCGCCTCCACAATAAATAGCCAATCAAATGTACGCCCGTACCTTGGGTTAAATTTCATGCATCTTCGTTGTGCGACCACCGTCCGATGGCTCTGCGCCAGATCGACGGCTCTCGACGATATCGCTCGGCGTCCTCGTACTAACTTTAACGTGCGATGAGAATACGAAAAGGCGGTTTGGCGCGGGTCCACTTCACCACGTGTCGATTCCTCTACGGAATCGCTCCCCCCTCAGGAATTACCGCTTCTTCACCGAAAGCGGTGCGATATGGGCAACCCACTTCCGCAATTTCACTTGTGGTTTTGGAATAGTGCTTAATCAGGGTTCACGTGGGGTTGAGCTATCCTTTTAATTTGTTAACTCAGGTCAGGGTCCCGATATCAAACAAATCCATCTCGTTGTAAAGCGGGAATTCTACCATTCAAACAACGTTCGCGACCATGGTTCCTCTGCACAGACCCGGCCTACGGGTGGTGTTAATCCAATAGGGTTTATCCAATTAAATTTAAGAGAAATAATGGACCAAGGGATACAGAACCTATACGGCAGGTTAATTCAACAAATATATATATATACAGAGTCCAATCACTTCATAGTTAAACCAATTTCTTCACAAATAACGACACAAGATAGTTAGATACTCAACAGAAATCGAAATTCATTTAACTGGAAGCAGTGCACAGATTTATTGCAGGAACCTCTCGTCCTCTGGCTCTCTCTTCTCTCTACTCTAACACATCTGAGGGATTGAATTTATATACATGAACATATGTCCTTTCGGTTCCTCTGTGAGGACCATTATGGTAACTCAATAGCCTAATTACAATTATTAGAAAACTAAAACATGACAGATGGACTAACCATTCGATTTCTACAACTCTAACTGATCTAATAATACAAACAGTTGAGGTATTGACACCTAGCTATTACAATTCGAATATTTTCAAACCCTCCTAGCCACAACATGTGGACAAAACTCCTACATTGTTGGCCAGTGTCTAATGCCCCTGCATCATTTTC